>VZSC01009109.1:669173-717063 GCA_013398225.1 Steatornis caripensis
AAAATGGTCATAAAAAGACTTGGCAATTCTAAAAAAATCTGATCTGTATAAACTCTAATAGAAAGTCACTATTACTCAACGAAATTCCATTCAGCTATTTCTGGATTTTAACATTTTGATTTAAAAATTAGTTAATTCATATATTTTAATTTTATTTCCTATTGTAGATTTTTAAACAAATAATTTGGAACATGGAACTTAATGTTTAGCTGGATGATTTTGTCAGAGCTTTACTTCATATGAAGATGCTCCTTCTTTATTCTTTCAGTGTGTGTCTGTGTGTTCATGTTTTTTTGGACCTATTACACTCTACTCCCACAAAAGGATGCTGCAGAAAGGAATTATAACAAAACTGTTATTTACATCTCTGAGCAGTTGCAAAGAAACCAAGTAATAGGTACAGATTCTGCATATGGTTTGAGTTTTATATGCAATTCCAACACTGTATGAATGCCCCACCTCTTCTTACTCTCCCACCTCCAATAAAAAAAAAACTATGTTTCTCCCTTAAAAAACAGAAACATCATAGTAAGTTATACCAAACACTCTCAAAGCTAGCATGTTTTGCTGGTGCCCTGTAGTGATTCTTTTCCTTTTGCTATACTCCTAATAATAATTCAGTGACTTCTTGGATTCCTAAACTTGTATTCATCTTTGTAAACTTGTGCCAGGCTTAGGAAGATGTCTTGAGTGAGAGGAGACTTGAACCAGAACAGTCCTAATACAATGCTGCCATATTTTAAGAAAATCCCTTAGTCTTTTTTTTCTTAGGTTTCATGAAAACTAAGCAATTCCTAATAAAGGAATGAATGAAGCTGAAGTCAACCTTCTCAAATATTTTTACAGACAGGGTGAAAGTCCAGCTAAAGCAACCTTCCCCACCCTTAATTCAATTATGCCATCGTGGATGCTCTCTGAACTCTAGAAGAAGAAACTTAAGAGACTGAAGATCTGATCCTTTCAGAGTTTCTTCATATTCATTAGTTACTGACAGTGAATTAATATTAACCATGACTAAAAGCTTGAAAATGAACTTTAAAAGCTGCAAATTGGTCCTCTTAATGCTTAATGATCATTCCCAAAATGACGGTGGCTGATTGAGATCTTCAGCTGTCTTAAAAGGTGATAAATTATGTTAGTTCTTCTCCAGGAGCTGTTGAATTCCCATATTACCCTCAAAAAACATGTCTTTTCCCATTAGCTTATATTTCATTGGATGTCAGAACATTTATAAAAGGTGTCACATTGCTGAGTGGCAAATAGCTAAGAATGACAAAAGTCATTAATAGTGAAGGATGGTGCCCCAAACTATTAAATGAAAAGATCAAGTAATCACAGAAATAATTGTTTATCAAATTTCCCAGTGAACATAACCAAAGTGCTATCTTTCCTAATTCTATCTGCCTTTTTGCAGACACTATTTCTCCATATCCAGTTTTTTCTCTAAGTGACTCTCACCGGTTCACCACTTTGCAAATGAGGTCCAATTCTTCTAAGTCATTTTGTGCTGCTGCTTTATAAAAATAAGGCATGCCTCTGATCAAACCTTTAAAAATCATTCACTTTCCCAATTTGAATTTCTGTGAAATTCTTCTTCGAGGAAGCCTATGAGTAAAAATCACATACTTCCCCATGTTTATATTAAATGATTAGAGAAGACATAAGATCAGTGAGTGTCTTGAAAAGATATTATACAGGGATTATTCAAGGAAACAAGCATCTACCAGGAAAGAAACAAATCACTGACAATTCATGACTTGATGTGAGGAAAACACAGCCACTTTAAAGTCAGAAGAAATCTGACTCCATTGATCCTACTCATTTTGTACTTCACAGAAGTATTACAGCTTGTTGGGATCAATAGTAGCAACTCATATACTACCAGTCACAGCTGTTATTCCAAGAAGCCCTTCATTGAAGGCAATCACGTTTTTCTTCAGAGCCCATGCGTTATACAAAGAGAAACACCTGAAGTAAAAGTAAAACCCTATGTCAAAGTTAGCACGGTGCAAAAATGTTGTTAGCCATTTGCAAATGGTCCCAACATTAAAAAAAAGAAAAAAAAGAAAAAGAAATAAAAGGACAAAACATAGAAATGTTTAGAAATGTCAGAAATAGCCCTTTCTCAGCAATAATTAGATTATGCTATGGTTCCCTGACTAATGGCCAAATGGCAGAAAGACTTTTTGATGGTGTGACTGTGTGTATCTCTTCGTCCTGGTTTTCATTAGCAATAACAAAGATGATTCCAAGGGTCTTCATTACATCACAGTTCAGGACTCCTTTAGAAGTTGAGGAATCAACCCAAATCACCTAGACTTCCAAATGCACTATTAAAGAATTAAACCATTGGGCTCAGTTGTTTTTGGGGAAGAGGTGTTGGGGAGGAAATCACATTTAGAAAATCTATTTCTCCATTCTTTTGTCTCTCAGCCACAGGTGAATAATAGCCGGAGTCATCTTCTTTGGATGGAATTTCTATAATAATTGTTTTTTACTCCTCTGTGGTAACGACATTGCGCTGATATGTTGGTCTATAAGGACAAATTCCTCAGCTGTGGTAGCTGGCCATCACCAAAGCTAAAGTAGGCTCTAATGTCCCCAAAGAGGATGCCTCAATGTCTTATGTGCTAGTAAACAGTAGAAATCATGAAGAGCCACTGTCAGAGAGGATAGCATTCCTAGGTAAAAGATCTTTTCTTTCCTCACCTGAAATACTTATACCCAAAAGCTACAAAATACTGGGATAGTTTTGACTTACCATACCCCTGGGACATACGGGGCCTCGTTAGGTCAGTCTAGTCATTTCTACAAGAAGATGACACATTTCATAATTCTCTGAGGCCTGTCCTCTAGGTCCTGGCTAATATCAGCTGAGCATTTCTCCAATTTTATCCACATCTCTGGAGTTCTTTTGGAAGAGGCATCTCTTTACTCCATATAACTAAAGGTAACAGATTTATTCCTGGAAAATAATTCAGGATTGCTCTTCCAGAAGAATCTTGCTTGCAGACTGCCACAACTGGACAGTTTCAGTTTAAATAATTACTCTTCCTTTCTTCTATCAGCTATCATCTTCAATTGTATTGAACCCACAAAAATTGTTCTAAGATTTTTAAGATATGCAGATTTATTTTTTTTAAATGATATGTTATTAGAATATGTTATTCTAAACCAGTAGATTACACAAACCTATTGAATTGTATCTTTTCTACTTTCCTGGACAACGCAACTGGCAGTTCAAGTGGCTCAAGCAGAAGAAGCTATTAGACCACCACAGACATATCCAAGGCATGACAATTAAATGGATTTGTTCCTGAACTGAACCCACTATCCAGCTCTCAATTGAGGTGATCTTGCCTGGAAAGATACCTAGGTCTTCAGATAAGGATTTCCAGAACTGCAGAATCCATCACTTAACTTCATAATTTCTACAAATGGCTACTCAGTTTCAGTGCTCAAAGTCTTTATCTTGCTTCTCATTCAGATATATTCAGTTTTAAACTGCCAGATCTCAGTTCTCATCAGAGTTTTTTTTTATATACAGCCCTTTGGGGCCTGTTTTTTTCTCCCTACAAAGGTACTTACACACTCAATCAACAGAGTGACCTCCCAATTTGGGGTACACATTTAAAAGTTTTACTGCTTAATTACTGGAGACAAGCAGTCGGGGATTTCATTGACTTAAGCGACCTTGTCATGGATCAGAGGCGGTGGTAGTACAGCTGAAAATAGAAGCAAACCTTCTGGGCTCTGCTTATGTGCACTGATCATAAGCTATCTGCCAGATAATATTCACACTTTGCTGGAGTACACAATCATGAGTATATTGCATGAGACATAATATGTTGTGCAACTAATGGAAGGCAGTTTCAGGGGGATGGGGAATCCAACCAAGAGGAAACTTAGAAGGTGGTTTGGCAGTTCTGCATTGAATTCCTTCACTGCGACAGACTTCTGCTGTGATCTCAGGCATGTCACTTATATTTGCCATGTTCCACCCAAAAATACAGCCCTGACCATCCAGTGTGGTGAGAAGAAAAGAGTGTGAGACACTCCAATTCACCCTGCTGTAATGGCAATAGTAACTGCAGAACAGCTTCAGTGCAAGGGAGGTGAAATAGCTTTTGTAATCCAAATTTGTGTTATCTGGCTGGATCAAACACTAGCGCTCTGCGTATTTGCATCACAAAGTCTGGGTTGCTGAAAGTGCATAAATATGAAACTCTGTTTTTAATTAAAAATAAGTGTTTCAATCCTTATGTCAAGAGCATGTGAAGCATAACAACCTAAAAACCAAAGAAATATTAATCCAGTTTTTTTAGTTTCATTTGCTTTTTGCCTCTGAATCAATTTTTATGGATGTTTCACTATACAAATCCCCAAGATAAAAACCCCTGAAGCTCACCAATAAGCAACAATTGGTTTTCAATTGCTGTTACTGCTGAGGGTTATTCCAAGTAAGGACTTGTAATAGTACATCAAACTAGGGGTTTTCAAGTGTTTATTTTATTTTCTTTTATGTATAGAGATGCTGTTAATATTTAAATGTTTCTCCTTTATTCAAGTAAGTCCCATAGATTTCTGGTCTTTATTTTCAGATTGGTTTTGGTTCATTCATTGTCTCTGAGCTTAGATAGCAGTACTTTCAAATTAATGTCTTCATGCACAGGGCAGATGGTTCTGAAAATGCAAATTAAAAAGCATATAAAAAACAGATCTGTATTTTAGCAGAAAATATATCCTTACTAAACAGAGGTGTATCTACTTTGAGGAGCTCACTCTGAGATACTGAAAGAGCCAAGGTTTTTTGTTTGTTTTGGGGGGTTTTTCAAGAGATCCCAGCAGTGAAAAAATAAAGTTCTGAGATGCTAAATCTTGGATTTAGAAACACATAAGTATTTCTCAGATACACAGATGCTCCATCTTAATTACATATTAATTTTTCTATCCAGATTAGACTTTTGAATATCCTGTGCTTTTCTAGCTTAACAAGCCCTACACTGCATTACGTAACTACTCAAGTGTGTCTCTTTAATAGAAAAGATTTATTTCAAATAATGACTTCCTGGAGAAAAACAGCTTTAAACAAACCCTGATGCAACAGCTGCTTCTGTTTTCGTCTGAATTGTGCCTCACACTCCACAGCACTGAGTTGCCAGGCATGAAAGAGTGACTGCCTTCTCCAGCAAGAGCCATGTAGTTTGTCTACTGCCTTCACACACATTTGTATATCAAAGATCATATTTTAGAAAAAATACTGAATAATAGCTTCCCCTTCCCTTGTTTGAGTCACGGTTGTGCCATTCCTGCACCTAGGCAGAATAGTGATGTGCTTTTTAGGAGGATTTTGTTACTCAGCAGCTACTGTTTATTTTGTGGCAGTAGCGGCCCAGCCACTGTCACTGTGGCTTCAGCAGTCTGCCCTCTGGATATGTTTCAGTTAGAGCCGTGCATGCACACAAGTATCTGCTTTTGCAAATTGGTCATGTTAGATAAGACTTATGAAGCGCACTAGGTATTGGATCAACTAATTATCTTAAAAAAAAATGAGGAAATCTCTGTGGAGCAGGGCACCCTGCCAGCTGTGTCCCAGCGTGGGCTGATAGCTCTCTGCTGGGAACATCAAGGCCTTTTCTTCTGGGGACTGGAAAGTGCTTTATAAATGATAATTAGCTGCAGATCACAGCCATTTCTAGTAGTAGCCAGATATTGACATTCCTATTCTGAGCTCCGAATAACAGGAACCAAGTGTCTCTGTAAACTTGACACTGGTCATATACAGGGCAGAAGCAGGAACGGCTCCCATTGCAGGATACTCCAACTTGAGAAGATGATTGCTCAGCTATAATCTGATGGCTCTAAAGATGTTTGATCTTCTCAAAGGGAAATGCATACACTCTAAGAACAGTTAGAATCCAACCAAGAAGACAAGTCCCTGTTTGCACAAGTGTGACTCAGATGCATTACTGGAGACGCACAGCTCAGTGAGGTATCACATGCATGCCAGCACGGAGCCTCTGAGGTGGTACGTTGTAGTTTGCATATGCGACAGGAAGAAAAAAGACCCTCTGTCTACTAGCAGTCTCCAGTGGGTATCTGATAATTCAGAAAGCTGTAGTAGTGTAAACACACATTTTGAATCCAAAGAAACAGGTTTTGTAGCAAGGGGGCAAACGGACAATTACCATCTTTACCTGCAGTAACACAGCCAGCTGGCAGCACAGCTAGCAGTAGGAGCTTTTGTTTCCTGCACTGGTGCTCTAAGGAAAGGCATGCACTGTTTGCAAGTACACAGCAGAGAAAAGTAGGGATGTACATCAATAACATTACTGTCTAAAGTTGTCATTAGGTCACATGGGTAACAGCTAACACCTGTTTTCCTAGTAATGGTTTGCCTCCAGTTGAGTCTCAGTGCACTCGTAAGTGTTCGTAAGAGGATATTCCTCCTATAGATTTTTGTACACATATTTTTTTCACGGTTCAGAAATGGAAAATGTTTGACTTACTTATGATTTAAAAGCACCTGCCCTCACATTGGATTTGACAGCCTTGTTACCTGTACCTGAACTGTGAGAAAATTATCAGGGCTGGAGTGAACCTGCTCTGCGCTGCAGACACAGACATTCGTCAGAGCTGAACAGGGACTGACCTGAAATATAGCATTGCTGTTGTGGTATTTTCTCTCTGATCTCATTTCCATTCATTCTGTGATCAAACAGATGAAGACATCTTGGTTTTTGTTGAGAAACCCATAATAAAAGGGTAGAAAATATCTTAAAATTTAAATATTAATCTTTGCCATGGTCAGAAGGCTGTAATAAGTCACAGCTTTGGAACTCTAATTGCCTCCATATTTTCATCCATAAGCATTTATGTTTTCTCAAGGCACTACTGATAGAGTAGATTGAAAAACAGTAACTTTTTTCACAAAGAATGCTTGCAATTTTGAAAGACGTTCCAGTATGGAAACTGGAAAACGTGGAAGCCATTAATTCGGTCAGATACTCTCTCGAATATGAAAATATATATATTTTTTTATGGTGGTAAGGAGAAGGAAGAGATATATGGTGTGCATTTTTCTCCCGTAATTCTTCCAATTCTTCTGTCATCTTTCACTTTGCTACTGAAAACAGAGGAAAAGGGACAGAGAATGTGCAGAGATAACATTGAGGGAGAAAAAAAGTGTTTCTTGGAAGTTTTCAACCTAAGGAAAAAGGCAATTTCTGCAGGGGGAAAAAAAACCCCTAAAAATGTTAAATGAAGGTTTCACAATTTGACATTTCAGACTTTTATGTCTATTGCTGTAGGGTAAACACTCAATAGATAATGCATTGGAAACTTTTGTCAAGCATAAATCTTAAATCAGTAAGATACAAAGGTCATGTATAGATTTAAATAGAAGTGTTAGAGACTATTGAAATGGTGATTACTTGATTTTTAGGTTATAATGGTACTGTGACCTACATATGAAAAATTAGGCACAGAGATTTATTATCAGTTTTTAACTGTAAAGAGCATATAACTTGCTTAGTGAAGGCAGAGGTCAATGTCAAGGCAGTTTGTAGGATATTAAATTAAGAAAACAGTCACTGTGAGGTCAATGGGAGAGAAAGATCTTTTCAGCCTGGGATTGTATAAAAAACGGCAGAATGAGAAACTAAATAGATGAAAAAGAAAAAAGAGTTTATAAAATCCAGTGGGAAAAACATGAGGGAAATCGGTTTGAGGACAGACTGAGGGATGTGAGCACTTTTGTTCCTGAGAGCAGCCATTGCTTTGCTTGGTGATCACACTCCACAGGTTCTCAAAAAATTGAGGTCGAAGCTGGCTAACCTCAGAAATGTGATTATCAGTAATGGGAAAGCATTAAGAAAGGACTACATGTAATGACTAGATGGAAAAACTTCCACATGGTGAAATTAATTAGAAACTGAAACATCAACATGGGGAATTTATAGGAGTTTCATAGCAAAGGTCACTGAACATAGGACCGAACCAAGCATGGCAGATACCTGCTGAGGGATTTTTTGTGGCCAGCGATGATTTGTTCTGTTACTCCTGAAGAATCGGTTTTTCTCTGAGGAGTGAAAATCTACACATAGTTGATATCAATAGTCTATTTCTACCAACACTACTCAGGTTCACTGAAGGCTCCATTTTCTTTAAGTAGCAACATGTAGGCAGTTTAAATCATTTATTCAGCACAGCTGATACACAAACATAGGTTAAACAAACGACAGCAGAAAGGACTTGATTACTTTGTACGTCTAGCAGAATGTTTTTGATTGCCAATCGTTAGATTCCTGAAACATAGAAGTTAGGTGTTGGTCTCCTGGAGATCAGCAAGACTCTTTGAATTACCCTGTAGCAGAGTTAGTGGTTTTCCCACAGTCTAACCTGAGGTGTGAACACAGAACATGATTTACTCAGAAACTTGTTCTTGGCATGCATATGTGTAGCAGGTGAGAAGTATCTGAGTGAGGGAAGGTGCTATAATTTGAGTACAGTTCTTTTCTCAACCTGCAATTAGGCTCATATAAGCCCCAGGCCAAGTGTGCCTTAAGTCAGAATGACACCCAAAGTTTTCTGATGGCAAATGATATTGCACTAATGCACTGCATTATTTTCTTTCTAGGGGGTGGAAGGGTGATTACAACAACTAAAGAAGTTCTGGATTAAGAAGATATCCATCCCTTTAAGTACTCCGTGTTTACAGGGACTTCTGTGAAATACAATTATTTCCAGCATTTGTTTCCTATGCAAGTAATGTCTTAATCTCTTTCTAAAAAACCCACACAAATAAATGAACTACACCATGAACTTAAAGTGAAGAGTAAATATTTCTCCACAAACAGAAACAAAGATTTTGGGGAAGAATCTAATGATCCTGGAAAAAAATCAATCATTTCAATTTACTTTCAGCATGCACCACCTTTATTGTATATTGATTTTCTACCTTCACAATCAGCTTCACACCAGAAAGTGAGATAGGATGGTGACCCACGCCCATGCTTTACCACTATCAGCCTTTACAAAAATCCATGCCGTGCCATATCACACCATATGTTATATATACATGGTTGCCAGAGAAACTTTGTAACTGAAAAAGTAAAAGTCTTGATATTTTATTTCTAGGGAAATTTTCTCTTTAGAGCACTATGTTTTATCTGTATGGTGACTACAATCGTGGCAGTGCTATGCTTCTTAGTGAAAGAGTTGATTCATTCATGATTTTGTGGCATGACAAGGTGACAGAAACTACAGTGTTTCTCATTCCTGAGAAACTCTCAGGAGTGAAATTGGAGGTATGAGTGGATGGATTCTGTCCTGCTAAAAAGCTGAAAGAGCTAATCCACGCAGATGCTTGTGATCATCAGTATCAACAAATGCATTCAGTGTTTTGGTTTTTTAAATGGGAAACTTTTTCAGCTGTTCACTCACCATTCTGCATCCTTCCTCTCCATTTGCACTCACTGGACAGGTTGGTTGTTCTTTGCTCACCAAAGGGTTTTCATTACTAAAAAACATATTCCTTAATCAGTTTGGAAACTAAGTAAATCTCTTTACACAGCAAGAATCCCAAACCAAGCTTTTGCCAAAAGTCAGGGTTGTTCTGAATCTGGGACCTGAATTGGTCCTGCCAGTAGCTTCAAGTGATGCAAACAAAATTTTAAAGTAATTCTGAGGGAGTTAGTGAGGTCAGTGTTACTTCTTCTGGCTTGTAGATTTAGTCTAATCAAAACAAAATTCCTTACCCAGGCAGGCAAGAATGCAACCGAGCATGCTGAGGGGTCACCAGCCCAAGACAAATGCTGTCTTGAGCGCTGAGAGATACAGTAGAATACTCTACCGCTGCAGGCTGCAAGGGCAGTCAAACTTTTATCTCCAGAAAGAAAAAAATGGTGCCTGCTGTGCAGTGGAGTATAAGGTACAAGTTGGAATGGAAAAAAAAGCAGTATGTATTTCACCTACACTTGAAAAAAAACAGCTTCATGGTCAATATTTTATGACCAGAGACAGTGTGGAAAGGGAAGCAATTAACAAATAGCTAATAAAAATTTAAAGCAGAAAAGAGAGTTTTAAGCAAGGTGGTGGCCAGCAATGCGCCTAGAAGGGTGCAAGGGTGCTCCTTGAAAGCCAATCTGACTGCTATTGAGTTGTGTCTAGAACTGAGAAGTCAAACCTAAGATGTGATAATAGGAATCGTGCAGGGTTCTTGTAGTTACATGGAAAAACTAAAATTTGCTTCTGATTCCCATAGTGAAAGCCAAGTACAACTCTTCTGGTTTTAGTCAAGTTCTAGCAATAACATGAATCAGTTCATGAAAGTTCTGTTACCAGCTATCAATCATTTCTCTTCAGCTACAGTGCACAGGTATAAGCCTAGACCAGATTCTCTTTACATTTACATTTGTTATACAC
The DNA here is from genome assembly GCA_013398225.1 of Steatornis caripensis. Lineage (NCBI taxonomy): Eukaryota > Metazoa > Chordata > Aves > Caprimulgiformes > Steatornithidae > Steatornis > Steatornis caripensis. Next base: position 679,599 of record VZSC01009109.1, read on the forward strand.
CGATTTTTTTTTCATTAATTGACCTATGGATTTCTCTGGTTGAGTAGAGTGAAAATGGGACACAGTGCCTGAGTGTGTAGTTCCTAAGATGCTCATCAACCTACTGAGTTCATAACCACTTGCAAGGTTTCAACAGCATTTTTGAGGAGTAACTACAGTTAAAAAACCAAACAAAAACCCCAAACACCACCACAGAATTCTCTAGCAAGCAGTTCTATACAGAAATCTGTGCTGCATTTCTTCAGGACTTGGCTACAAGCTTTGTTGATGTCACATTGAAAATCAGATAATCCATTCATTATTTATTGCTATTTGACACAGTGTAAGGTTTCCTTCAGCCACATAATAAAACTGCTAAATTAATGGACACATGCAACATTTTGGCAAAGATTTACTTGCTTTAAGATCTTAGTAAACTTTCTCACAGTCTTCCCAAGCTCAACATTTTCCTCCTAAATGATCATGACAGAGGTTACTCTTATTTCTAAGAGGCTTGTGCCTTGTAAATCACTTCTTTATGGGGACTACAATAGAGTCCGCTCAAAATCCCCAATAAACTTTCTCCTAACCAGAAGAGCAACACTTTGGGAGTCAGGTTGCAGTTTTCTGCCATTATTACTCTTCTATTACAAAGTCTTTTGAGCATTAGAAGTCAGATTAATTAGAAACACGAAACCTCTTGTGTTGGGTCTATGTGGTGGGGCTTTGGCAGCGGGGAAGGGCCTACATGGGCGGGTGGCCCCTGTGAGAAGCTGCTCCAAGCTCCCCCAGCTCCCAGGTGGCCCCACCTCGGGCTGAGGCCGGGACATTTAGAGACAAAGGATGTGCCTCTGCTATAACTGTATTTAAGGAGGGGATGGGACAAAGGAGCGGTCACAGATACCAGCAGCAGAGGAAGGAGGGGGATGTGAGAGAAACACTTATGCAGCTACCGGAATTCTGTGAGGAAGCGGCCAGAGCAGAGATTCCCGTGCAGCCCACGGGGAGAGGGCAGGCCGTGCCCCTGCAGCCCACGGAGGATCGCGGTGCAGCAGCCCGTGAAGGNCGCACCCCTATTGCCCGTCCCCCTACGCCGCTGAGGGGGAGGAGGGAGAGAACTGGGCAGCGAGGAGACTGGAGCTCGGGAAGGGGCGAGGGGGTGCGGTGGGCGTGGGGACGGCTTTTCGTGTCTCCTTATCCTGCTCTGCTTTGATTGGTAACCGATTAAATTTAATTATTTCCCCAAGCTGACCGTTTTTGCCCGTGACCAGAACTGGTGAGCGACCCCTCCCCATCCGTGTCCCGACCCACGGAGGTTCGTTACATTTTCTCCTCATCCTAGCCTGGGGGGAACAGTGAGAGAGCAGCCGTGCGGTTCTTCGCTGCCGGCCGGGCTCGGACCACGACACCTACCTAAACCTACTGATGTTTGAGATATTTGTATTTTAGGGCCCCACAACAAGATTGCTGACAGCTGTTGTTGGCAATGTGAGCTCCTCCAAAGGTGGATAATTAAACTAAATGTCACTATAAATACTTAACATATGAAAGCATGCCAGGATTAGAAAAAGAACGAGTGATGTAACTAGTGGCCTAACACAAGGTAAATCTGGTCTTTCTGCTTTCTCAGGATGTGAAGGTGAAAAGTGTCTCAGTATATTAAAGTATTGTGAATTTTAAGTAATAAAAAGTAGTTTATATTTACTATGTGAACCTTATATATGTGTGTGTATATATGTACACAGACATATGCATATATGAACAGACATTAAATTCGAAGAAGCTGGATAAAATACACTAGACAGACAATAGGCAGACAGATTTCATGGCTGATGGGAAGCTTTTTCCCTGTGGCTCTGAATCAGTTTGTTTGTTAGAGCATAAACACCCAGTCTATTTTCAGGGTGAGAATGAAGAACGACGGGTGGAAAGAGAACTTGCAAACATGAAAAAATGAAATGAAGCTGACCAAAAGAGAATACAAGTCTGGGGTAAACTTCAAACTTTCTGTCCCATCGAGCGTATAAGACGCACTGCTCCGGGCCTCTCTATTTGCAAGAGAGACATTTGTGTTGCTGCAGATTTTGGGAGGGAGTGTTACAGCCTGGAGTAAAATCTTTCAGTAGGATGAACAATCACTGAGCAATTCTCTTTAAAGTTTGCTAGACAGACAGATTTGCTTTCAGCAGTATGTACAGGGATCTCTAACTTACCTGTGATTGTTTCTAGCTCTTCAGCTTTACAGTTTTCCTTTTAGCAGCTGGACTCCTCTCATTTGAATTCCAGCCTAATTAGGCTACAAGGTTTTGGCAAACTCCCTCCATTCCTGTTACTGCAAATGGGCCTCAGTGTATTGCAGAAGCCTGTCCAAGTCAAAGAAATGAATATTTTTCTGTATTTGCTTTACTGGAAATTTTACAGGCTCCTACATTGACTCAACTAGGAGATCATCCCTACCCTCTTAGCCTGAACTCCGCTGGTCAGCTTTATGCTTCTGGAAGCCTTGTTGAACATCTGGGCAGGAAACCGGCTTGATCATTTTAAAGTATTCACTTTCCAGAGAAAAATCACAATCTCAATGTCTTTAGTGCCATTTAGTATAGCTGAAAATTAGAATCTGGGTGGTGATGGATGATCCATAATATTGACCTAGGTGTACCAGCAGCACCTTCTACAGACTTTGGATCAAGTTTGTGCCAAAGTTGTCTTTGGACACCGACCAAAATTGAAGGTGGATAGACGCGTGGTGTAGCAACAAAATGGCAACAGGAAGCCATTTAGGATGTGTCTTTGATTCCTAAATGGAGAAAATTCGTTCCTGAGGAAAGGTCTATTTCTCAAAACAAAGAAATGCTAGTCGATCAAGTAAGCATGTAAACACTATTATGTGGCCTTTGATAAAAAACCCTAATTATTGTGTATTCAGAACAGGATGCTGGGATTTACTAAAAGGAAAACCAGACAAAAACCAACAGCTTTGAGCCTTACACTAGTAGCCATGCTTTTTATTCATAGTAAAGAATGCAACTGAGATCCTTTTCAACATCAGTGCAAGCGTTAGCCAAAAAAAAAAAGCTCTTTTGCATAATTTATTACATTCTATTATTAGTCTTCAATATTATTCTAATTTTATAAAACAATTACCTTGCATTTGCCCAAGCAAGTGTGTAATAAAACAAGTGTGTAATATCCCAGAGCATATGCCTTTGCTTGGTAAAGCTTTTTTTTTTAAAATACTGTGAGTTAACCACAGTAGCCTGGATCAGTATGTCGGCCACTTTATCCTATCCAAGACTCTAGCACTCCTCTCCCTTAAAACCCTTCCTCATTAACCTACCCCATTTGCATATAAAGGAACCCAGCAATTAATGTCGCTCAAAATAAGAATCATGTTTTCATGACAGATCGTTCAGAGCAAGTACTTATGTACGGTAAGTGGGAATATAGGCAAACAAACTCAGAGTACCCACTAGGGAGGGTTGTTTGGAACAGCTGTAACTTGATTATTAAAAAAATAAAATTTAATGGGTATAGAAACATAAAAGCCACAAAGGCCAGAGTTTCTTTATGCATAAACAAACATTGGCAGCCTTGATGATGATGAATGGCTTTCCATGCCTAATCTGTTCTGTTTAACAGGTGGTATTTCATACTCAGGCTTCATCAGCAGGATAATTTTCTTGTTAAAGAAAAAAAGATGTTATCTTAACAAATAACTGCTACTTCCATGCATAACTGGCTTAGTAGGCTAAGCAGCAGGGGTGAAATCCTGGCACTATCAATGCAATACACATTTACTGGTGTATGAGAAAGGCTGTCACAGGCTGCATAAAGGAAAGCTTCCGAGTGGGCAGTCTCGTATGTTCCCAGGTAGGTGTTCAGCAGCAGTCTAATCTAATGATGCAGATGGCCAAGTCTTCATCCAAGAACACTGTTTTTTAACTGGCTGGAATTAGAAGAAACACAGAATAATTTTTAAAGTCATTTGCAGTGTAGCAGCATCTGTAAGTCCAAACTAGAACTCAGAAATGTTTGTTGACAAACATGTAGAAAAAGAGTCAGTCTCTTTCCCAGAAAGTTTACTGTCTGAACATGCTGGAAAAAGGACAAAAAAATTTGGTGTATTTTGCAAGAAATACATGGAAAACTGAAGCCAGATCACCTGAATGCTCATCTTGTCTTATAAAAGCAGAACACTCTTTTCTTACTGACTATACTACTTAAGTGATGTATTTTGATCAAAATGATTGTATCAGATGCAGACTTATATTCAAAAGCTTTGCAGAACTGTGCTTAGAACTAAAATGGTAAGTAGTATAACCAGAAGGATCACCTATTCACTTGTTTCCAAGTTTCAGATGTCTCAAACCATCATCCTAAGAAGAGAGGTCTGCTCTTGCGACTACCGATTGTATATAAATATTCACAACTTCTGAAAAAGGGTATCAGGAGCAAATATTCTTTTAATCTCATGTTGCTTTGCTGGCTGCTCTCTGACAAGCAACATCGTGCTTGAAAAGCTCAGTGATCCCCCAAACACCTAGATAATCCCATGAGCTAGTTGCAACCGTCTGCATGATCCTCCCACACTAGTAGCTGGCATTTCTAAAGTTCTTGAAAGTCCAGCAGCCAGCACTCAGTGCTCCTAGTACCAGGGTCCCTTTTCCTTTATTACTTCCCCTGTCACAACACCACCCACCCACACAGCTCTGTTCAAAAGATCTTTTGTTGTAGAAAAATTGGAGTCAGCAATCTCAACAGTTGCTAATAAAGCTGCTTGGATGGACTTGCCAGAACAACCAGTTGCTGCTTTTATCTATCACTGAGCTCATTGGTTTTAGCTAATCTTCTGCATTAAAACTGCTGATGAAAACTCAGTAGTTGTCAGAGAACAAACATTTGGGAGAAAGTTGAGTAGTTTCATACCGTGTGTTTAAAAATAAGGGGAAATTTGGACAGAACCATGCATATGTAGCAGAAATCCCCAAGACTGCAGAGATGTCACACAGTTGCGTCATGCATATGCCATAGCAGCAGTTTTGTCAGAGACTGCACTTCATAGAATCATAGAATGGTAGGGGTTGGANATTTATTCTCAGAAGAGGAACATGCAGAAACACCTATTTCCAATGATATTAGGAGGAGTGGTGATTCAATTTGACATAAATAGGCAGAATAAAATCAGAGATAATTCATTAGTACAGTGACCATTATCAGAAATCAATTGGTGCCCAGTCTACATTTTCACTGTAAGCATGTCTGATCCCAGTAACGGGAAGGAGACTGGAAACCCAAGTTCTTCTACTGATTTGAAACCCAGAAATGTAAAGTAATTGAAAACAAACCAATACTGTCATTAGCTGATATTTTTTTTTCCCTTAGTTCAAAATTGAAGCATTGCTTTTCCAAGTTGGCTGTAACTTCAAGGAGAAATTAGGAGGGAAAAAAAATAAAATCAGAAGAGAGCATGAGCATGTTCTTAGTGGAAGTAATTCGTGATTTAAGATGTCACCAATGTATCAGCCATAGTCTTCCTACATAATAGAATTACATCAATTTTCTTTGAATTCTATCCAACACAGAGTTGTGGAAGAGTGATTTAAAGGTCTCTTAAAGAAAGACCATCAAAGATACTAGAAAAAGCAATTTTAATATGAATTTGTAGAAAATGTGACTTTACAATTTTCGATGGCAAGATTCACTCTATTACTTACTATGTGAAGGGAATATACAAAAGAAAATTGGGTCAGAGTAGTAATTAGGAATAATTTACATAGGGATTAGGACTAAAAGGGTAAGGGATGCCCTCCAGTTGAGTCATGAAGTACAGAATGGACCCCCTTGCTTTCTAAACTCCTTGTCAGAGAGGAGCGTAGGTGTGGCTGGATCCACTCCTAGTCCCAGACTTGGTCAATGGTTTATGTCTAAGGGAATTGGATATAGGCATATCAGTGGTATTGATTTAGAGTGTTATAACAGGTCTTATACAACTTTAAGGTAGCAGCAATTTAAGGTTCACTAACACCATCACCATAAATCACAAAATTATGTTATTTTCTAGCAATACTTAATCAATAATCAGAGTCATTTCGTTAGAGTTTGACTTAACTAAAGATTTAACAAAGTTCCATAAATCAAATTGCATACACAGAAACACAAACAGATATAGATGTTAACCTAGGATTAAAATGTTTCCTTTCTGCAGATTATAATAATTTTTGGTACCAAATATCCTTAAACCTCTGGAAAAACCAATTGTAGTGCATTACTCACTATTGTCCTCTAACAGCATTTGTCAGCAGATGATCCTTGGATCTTTTCTTCTGTTGGTTGTTATCAGCAGACAATCTTTGAAAACTACGTAAAAACTTACTCTTAGAAAGCCTACTCGAAATCTACCCTGAGAGGCGTCCCGACTCAAGGGGAGATGCATGGTCGCAGCCTGCCGCTGACCTGGAGAGCTCAAAGGGCCTCACTTAGGATCAGTATTTATATGATCATAAGTTGATAGACTTTGGTCAGTGCTTTCTTCATTGTTGCCATAATTCTTGTCAGGTAGTCTTGGCACCTCTCCTCCTCTAGGCAGAAGGAGTTTCAGGAATGATTCCCAGGCAACAGGAGTTCCAGGTGTGGTCAAAGAGTGCCCAATCATGCCAACTCCCCGTGCTTGTCCCAGGACAAGAAGGTACCAAATTGTCTCATGTCTCACCTCACTGCACCAGCAGGCAAGACCAAATTGTCTCACCCAACTGCACTTGTAATTAAAACAAGAACACAATGTTGGCTGATCCTGACATTGCAAAGCGTCCCGGGGAGGGCCGGCACCACCACACATAGGAGCTATACAATATTTCAATAGATGTCTTTTAGTTTTTGGACAGAAAACAGGTGAGAAAAAAATGTGGAGGGAATTTTTAAAGTTCATATGAATAAGAGTTAACTTCTAAAGAGAAGATACTAGTTTTACTTTCCTTACTATTGATGAAGTGAGTGCTTTTTGCTTTATCTTTTATATTACCTTTCCAACCCAAAAACTTTACGGTGCAGAGAAAAAAAGGTTATACTAAGCAAACTACCTATGGCTTCTAAGCAACACACATAGATTGTAAAAGGAAAGTTAGACTTTTACTTGCTTTGCTCCTCTTCACATTGTCAGAAATGAAATTTTGATTATCATGAAAATGGAAAACTTTTATACCATATGAAGTATAATTCTGTGCTTTTATATTTTGGTATGAAAGAAAACATAGCAGATTTTTACACCTGCTTATAATTGTTCATTCTTCCCATACAAACACATGCATGCACGTGCGCAAGCACAGACTTTTCCTGTTTTGTCGTTAGTCAGGTAAAGGGATATAGATTTTGCCTCTCAACAAGTTTTACACATCACCCATTTTGACCTGGACTTTTAGGATGGAGAAAGCCACAACTTCATCACTTGTTTTACCAGTGCTATGAAAGCAGCTAATATACTACAATCCTAAAGGTGCAAAGGTCTCTTCAGCACTTCCCAACAGAGCAGTTAACAACAGCCAATACTCCCCCAGTTCCCTTCATTTTCAGGGGACTGCAGATAATCTCCCTGAGCCATCAAATCAATACCTCCTGCTCCACAGTGCCAGCTCCTCGTTGAACAGGGCTCATGCTCAGCATGGGTCTGGGAGCTTATTGCCAACTTCAAGCTAGGAAAGTCTAATTAGTTCATCTCTGAGGCCACAATGTAAATTGGGGACTGGCTCGGTTTGACTCTACAGGATGTTCTCACAGCTGTCTCCCTCTTCACAATCTGTTTCACCTCAGAACAAGAGAAGTGCAAGGCTAGCCAATGTGCATGCTGAATTATGCATTCAAATTGCTTGTGCTTAAACCCCTAAAAAAATCTTAATAGCTTAATTAAGCCAGAAACTACATCATGCATCTCCTTAAATCTTAACTTCCAGATCACTCTCCCTTTGAATGAGCCAGCAGTATGACAGTAAGTCCAGAGCATAACTAAGACGGCAGGAAATTTGGTGACATGATAACTTCTTCCTTTCCCATTTAAATCACCTCATCAGACATTGGTCAGGGAAATATCTAAACATAGCAGACTGTAGGAAGCACCCACGGGGATAAAAGAAATACCAGTGTGTATTTGTGTGTGGTAGGACAACAGGCTTTAGCTAAAATCTGTGGTCCCTCACAGGTCTTACTATCTTGCTCAGAAGAATGGGAAGGTAGAGGCCGTGCTTGTTAGAGAGGTAATGGCCATTTTCAAAAGAAGAATGTGAGGTCTTGCTTTCAGAACAAAGTTACAAGTCAGGAAAACAAGACAGCATAATTTCCTAGATTTTTCTCCTGTATTTTCACACAAAATTAAGAAACGTCATTTTTTCCTTTCAGAATATCAATAATTTTTTAATTTATTATTATTTTGCCCAGACACAAGAATATGACTGTCCTATGTCAGTGCATGTTCTGGAACTGAACAGATCATTCCAAACTGATGAGAAACATATTTTTGTTTTGTTCAAAATCTTAGTTTTGTGTATTTATGTAAAGATGTGCTCTCTACAATAGATCTACTGTATGCTGTGTTTATTTGGCTGTTCAAATTTGGTGAAGGGTGGGATAAGAAGGCAAATAGTTCGACGTTTTTTCACAGACATAAAAAAATGCATATTCAGAATTTTCATTTTATGGCTATCACTCCCTGTCTCCTAACACTTCTCTGTACTAGGAAAAAAAACATTTTCTGTCATTTATATGGTGCATCACACGCTTATGTGTGTTCACAACACAGATACCTGACTTGCAGAGTTCATTTTGTGACAATGGCAGCTGTAACTAGCATGAGAGTGTGAGCTCGATCTTGGTATGCTTAACAGCTGTAGTGAAGCAGTCCTAACACGTATCTGTCTGTCTTTGCATCAGATCTGAAAGTTGCCTCATTCCCAGCAGTTTCAAGGGAAGAAAGTGAGACCACAAAGTGTGCCATGCAAGAAGTTAGCAATTTGGACTTCAAGTGAAGGGAAGTTTTGCAAGGTGGTGCTTTGTTCAGATCAGGCTCTTCCTCCACACATCAGATCTGTTCTGAGAATCATAGTTTCGAATGGACCCTCTTGTGTTTCTTTCTCCCATCACACCTTTGCAGAGCTCTGACGCTAATTTTTCTCTCTTCTGGGATTTCATCTGCCAGCTGCCCAATCCTTTTGGAGAGTTTCTGGAAAAAAGACTTTGACACCTTGTTATTGCAGGCTGGAGATGCTGTTAGAGGGCACTTTCCCCAGACATAGCTGTCTCTAAAGTCCTCTGCCATGAGATCTTTGGCACTGGGTGCTTCACTTGGCTGTCATAACATCACCCACATAACAGTGTAGCCATCACATGACTATACGTTAAGGTTAAATGTTTCATTTACATTCATGACTACTTCCTAATAATACATATTATGTCGCCCAATAATCAAGTTTCATGTGTCAAATTTCTGGGTATCTGACGGAATGAGAATGCTGCCACAGGAGCAGCTTGTAGAGGAAAGGGGCTGGGATCACACTGAACTTCTTGGCTGGATCTAATTCTGAACTGCCTCTGCTCTCCAACGCATGTCTGTGTTACTGACGCCATTTTCTCCCTCTCCTTTCCTAGCTTTAATAATTTCTTTCAAAGCTGTTTTCTCAAAAGAGAACAGCAATCTATCTGAGTTAGGCTAAGAGAAAAAAAAATTGGGATGCTTGTGTTATCCGTGAGAGCTGGCATAAGAGAAGACAGGGTGGGGTGGAACATGTGTTAGAGATTAGCTATGAATGCAAAAAGCAGAAAAATAAACAGAAAGTCCTTGATGGAGAAGAGAAACCATCACAATCTAAGCACTGAAACTCAACATTTATCCAGTGCCCCTGTTGTTTTGGGTTTTTTTAACTTGGATTTCTTTTTAACCATTGGTTCAAACCCAAAGTATGTTATTAGAGAATTCAAAACATGTTCCTGGGTTTCAAGCCTGTCTGTAGTGATTAACTAGGACAGCAGAGTCAGGGCCAGGACAGGAAGTCCCTGGTGGGCACCTGAACTGGGCTCTCTTATCCCATTCACTTGTTAATGGAATGTGCAAGACGCTAATCTGCACTCCTATGTCATGTTAGCAAATCAAAATGCCTTGTGACAACATGAATATCCCGTAGGATTAGTGACTTTCTGAAATGTCTCATTAGATCTTCATAGCTGTGTAAATCAAGCAGGGGCAGGGTTGCAGAAGTGGACGCGGCTCCCCTGAATGCTGATCGCCTGTAGCCACAGCAGCAAGGCTGGAATGCAACAACTTCTTTGCAGTCATTTTGCTGGTTTCCAGAGCTGCCTTATCCAGGTCAGGTAGATATGTGCTTGCATGCACTGAACATGTCTATGTGATGGAAGGAATTTAGGGTAGAAGTGAAGCAGTAAGAAAGTCAGTCTTCTGGATGAGAAGCTAGGCCTCTAACATTGTTCCCCCATCCTTCATGGAGATCTGCCACGACCCTTCAAACTTATCCCCTCTTGTTTTCTTTATTTCCCCCAATCAGCTTTGTCTTTCTAAAAGTCTTGACAACTCATTTTGCAATTCAGATGCCCCTGCATTTTATTTACTCATCTAGTTAAGTATCTGTTTTGGCAGTTAAATATTCTTTACTTGACAGAGCAATAGTAAAGTATTCCCACAGACACCAGCGTGACTTCAGTACTCTGATCCTACCTTGGACTAAGCTAATCCTGATGTGCATCAAGTCAAAAGGTTCTTCCAGTTCCGGGACCATGAAGCAGGTAGGGGAACAGCTGGAATCGCAACCACTAAACCTGAATCATCCTGCATAGATTTCAACCTGAATCTCTTGCAGAAGTAAAGAGCAAATGCACTACATCAGAGACTGGCCTACAGGCAGGGAAAGGGTCTGAGTGATCCTAGGGGATATTTTCAAGCACAGAGAATGTGTCAAAGATGGTCCAGAAGTAAAGGGGAGGATGAATTCAGTCACAAGGTGGAGACTCAGAGTGAAAATAAAGGATAGGTAGATGGGGCAAACTTATGTATGATCCGCAACAACATGCTCAACCTCTCTTTCCCTTTCTAGTGACTAAAAAATGAGCTATGAACAGCCATAAGCAGGAACAGCTTATGAACACTTATATAGTACCTCAATTCACATAAGTGTGTGTGTCTTAAAGTCACAAGTTCAGTCCCCTAATAATACTCTATTATCATGATATGAGAAAACACAATGGGCTTTTTGCCTGCACAGGCCCATGTCATTCTGCAGCAGGGAATATATTCCTATTAAGGAATAGCAACAGCAGTCCTGATACTACAATGTATTCCACAGTGTCCCAGTGTTTCCTCTTCTATCATTGCTTTGGTATATACTCTAGAAGCAACCACTTCTTCCCTCATATGGAAAGTGTCTGACATGAACAGCATGGTGAATTACATGGTGTCAGTAGGTAGATATTTTTCATAACTCCATTTAGTAACCAAGGGCTCAGCAAGTTTGGAGATAAATAATTCCAGGGTTGGTGGATTATTGATGTTCTCCTACCAAGGAGGCAAGCAGCTTGACAAGGTAAATGGTCCTAGACCTTGGCTGTGCTGCTAAAGACAGAAGAGAAATGTCTCAAGAAAAATGGGAGTGTCCTGTTGAAAATGACTACCACAGCAGCAGGTCGTCATGAGATATGAGCCCTTTCCTCTTGTCAGCAAAATGAATGGTGCAGGTGGCTTGGTTTAAAAGGGAATCTGCACCATAGGGTAAAAGATTTTCCAGTTGAGATGCCTAATAAACAGAGATGACTGAATCATTTACCATATTTTAAACATGGGTCCTCTGTTTCCCTTTTAAAAGAGTTCACAGGTAATTAACTACAAAACCACTCATTGTTTTCTATCAATGATGTAGATTGTGACATGGTAAAGTTTTTGTTTTAAATTAGGAAATATAGATGATGTAGTCATGAAGTGCAGATCTAGACCTACACATTCAGTTCGGCAGCTCAGGCAAGAATTTGTCTTGAAGGATGAATCTGAATGTTGGCATCTTCTTTTAAATGTAGAGGGAAGATGTGCAATTCAAGTCAATAGCTGAAATTTTACGGAACTCCATAGGTACATGGATTGATCTGCCAGAGGAGGGCCAGCTTTATTTCAAGCACAGAATAAAGATAGGTATATTAAAATATTAAAACTGTAGCAGCTCTGAAATTTGCTTTCCTGAACACCATGCCACAGGTGTACAAGTTCAGATTTAAGTTGAATAAGACTGAATATTTTCACTGAAATCAAATTGGGTTCATTTTTAAGAACATCCTTTAAAACTTATCAGGACCGAAGACTAATCTGGGAATTCCAGTGAGATTTTCACATCTCCATGCATTAAGCTACAAAATTCATGGAAAGGCCAGCACAGCAGTCTCCTGTCCAGAGCTGTGAAGCTGCTGTGAAAGCTAGGAGGTGTCTGAGCCACGCATGGAAAAAACATTTGCTTAAATAAAAGATAATTTCAGAAACTGGGAAGAGCCTATACTGGGGTTTTTGTTTGTTTGGTTGTTTTTTTTTTCAAAGTTGGAGCAGAATGCTTCATATATCTGTCAAGACTGAATAATGAGAGGAATGCCCCAGATATCTGCCAGAACTGAACACTACATCTTACGTCTTTGTCAGAAGCTTTGATTCCTTGAAACAAGTGAGCTCTCTCAGTGCTTTGATTTGCCAGATTTAGCTGTCTGTCAGATCTTTTGCTGGTAGAGGCATGGGAATCTCTACAACTTCAGCAGTTGACCCAGAAAAGTACATTTAATACATTACAGTAATGGCTTTCTTGGCAGTTGTTTCCTTTTTTTTCTCATTCTTCAGGAAATAGCTTAGGTATAAAAGCAAGTACATTCATTGCACTTATAAATATGTGCAGCAAACAAAAAAAATCCTACTCTTCTGCTGGACTAGTACTTGTGAAATGCCAAACTTGGTACAACATCAGCGCAATGAAGATGGCCCTGTTTCTGGGACCTGTGGATACTAAGACATCTACTTCTCTACTACTGCACTGTCCAGCAACTGAAAATCCTGGCCAAATGACCTTTTTTCTTTTGTCTGAATAAAACTTTGAAATCAGTGCCTGCCTCACTCTAAATTCTTGGGTAAAAGTAAAGCCAGCAGAACATTTCTACATTAACAAGAAAAGATCTCCTTTAGTACCCTAGACCTTTAAGTACATCAGTTAGGAATGGGAGCCTTGCACACACAGACCAACATGCACTGTGAGGACAAATCTTAGACAGAATGGTCTTGAGGACAAGCATCATAATACCAATAATGCTTCATACATTTGCTTTGATTTTCACTATGAAGTTGCAAAAACAGCTTTGCAAAAGTTGGGTTCTGGTTTGAGTGTCTTGGATCTGTGCTGGACAGTAGACTGTGCTGGGGATTTTGTTTCCATGCTAAAGAATGGAATCAGTTTTTGGTAGGGTTAGTATTTACAATAGGAGGTCTGAGTTGTCACTCACCTGATACACCTTATGAGCAGCATAGCTCTGATATGATATATGTTCTTTTACACACGCATAGAGGAGGGTTTCTAGTATCTGAAGGAACTAGATCAGAATCATCTATTGCAGAAAAGCACGATGAGATCCAGCTGGTAGATCCAGCTAATGGAAGTTTAGACTAGGACTAAATTACTGATTTTTACAGTGAGGTTCGTTAACCAGTAGATCAATTGTCAGAGGAAATACAACAGCTGTTCCAGTGCTTGGAGCCTTTAAATCAAAAATGAGTGCCTAGAAAATGTTGCAGTCATAAGAACTAGAATCAACAAAGAGTTTCCCAAACACACTGAAATATTTGTTTTACATATATTAGATATGCTAGTCATTTATGGTTTTAAAACACACAGGTGTTGAAGTGGAATCTTACTGCAGAACCTGATTCAGCAGAGGGGATATTTTTACTGCCCTTAAACTACATATTTCAACATTGGGCTGGCCCATGTAGAGCCCTCTTTTGCCTCAGCTAGTGTGCTGCTGTTTCTTTATCCAAAGCAGCAATTCTGCTGGCTGTGGACCAGACATACAATGCATTTAGAAACTTAGCTCCCCCGATGTTCTATTGAGTTTCAGTGTCCAGTTTCCTAAAGCCTATTAAAAAGTTGCAGGCTAAATTACCTTGCTACCTACAGTGGAGGAAATAAAGGAATAAATACTTCCAAATAAGCTGCGCACATCACTAGCTTCTGATCTCTCTCGCATTGACTTTTTTCCTTTGCCATTCAAAGAAGAATCAGAATCTGGCCCAATAGGTCTGCAGCAACAAACTCTGTAGCAGACAATTCCTGAAAACAAGAAAGGACATCCCTGCTTGGCAATATCATTTCTCATCTCCATCAACGTAGTTTACAGGCAGCTTGATCTTTATCACTCACCCCATGGCTGTTTAATTATTAGGAATTGTTACAAGTTGCTTCAGCAAACCAAATTTTCTAGATAAATGTGTGTTGGTAAACATGTTTAAAGATACTGTAGCATATTCTGAAAGGTGCTGGGCAGAATTAAAGGCAGTGACAGGTCTGTATTTGACTTCCCAGTTTAGAAATCTGTTGGTGCACAAACTTAAAATCAGCACCCTGTAAGTTTTCCTTCAGACTCAAATCTCTATCATGCAGAAGAATATTTGGCATGAGCAAGGGGGTTTCTGTTCACCTCTGAGGATGTTATTGTGCACAGAAATGAAAAAAAAAACCAGCTACCATTCCAGTAACTAGCAATATAAATAAAACTGAGGGAAGAACGCAAAGACAGAATATCGAATCATTTCAAAGCTTCACGATGGTCAGATCCTGAAGTGAAAATTACTTCCTAATAATGTGTCTCTACCTTGCACCAAGGCAAAATTTTGGATCTGAACCATCCTGAACTCAGGGTCTCCCCTAAAACAGGACATGAATTTCAGATGGTTTGACACTTCTTAGGGTGGTATATTAAGAAAGACTTTCTGTGGTAGAAGGGGATCCGTGAATGCAGTCACCTCTTCCTGACAACTGCAGGTAATGGGACTCTTCCAGTAAAACATTTTTCATCTTCATCTGGCTGCTATTCTGGTCCCAGCTGTGCTATTGCAGCTGCTGTAATAAAAAGTGAATAGAGTGGGGGAAGATTTTATTCCATAACACTGTATTCCAGCACCAGTCTTGAGTGTCAGTATTTAAAGTGGTACCTAGCTGCAGCCCTGACGTTTATTTTATGACAGCACAGCAAGTTACCACCCATCAGCTGACTGCAGATACCTTAATTTACCCCTAGGGTCTCATGAAATGCAGTAGCTTCACAGAGGTTACTTACACTTTTAAGAATTTAACTGTTCTATAATAAGCACAAGTGTATATTTGCTGACGGTCAACTGACAATAACATGAAAGTAAGTTGTTATGTCACAATAACTTGATCACAGTAAACCTTCCTTCGGATTCCACTTTTGACTATTGACAGAAACAGGATACGGAGCTGGAGGTGCCTTTGGTTCAGACAGTTTGAGAGGAGTTGAGTCACTTTGGCTAAAATCACAGGCACGTACGCTAACAAAGAAAGGAACTAAGACCACTTGTGAAAGGAATTATTCACTGGAAAAGGGAAAAATGTAAACATAAGTTATTTTAAAGTTGCTAACTAACCCTCTGCTGATCCATCTTAGCATTTCCAGTTCTCTCTGTTATAGGTCAGCCCTGGGCTAGAGATCTCATTTAACGCTTCACATTTTTGATGCTGCTGCAGACAGCCCTGTGCTGCTCTCTCAGTCCTGCCGGTTGGAGCACAGGATTTATTCTGTGCAAACAGATGGGTTAGAGATTTGTTGGGCTTCAATGAGACTGCTATTTCTATTCTGTAACGGCATCAGTTAAATAAGCATTAAAGCAAATGGCTGTGTTCTAGAGAGGAAGATGGGGAAGGCACTCATTTAACACTCATTAAGAAAAAGTCTCTCTCCCTCACCCCCTGCACCTCTCTCGATTTTCTAATTGCTAAACCCAGCACAAAATCTTAAGAAAGTCTTTTGGCCTCTATGGGACTTCAGTGCCCTACATGCGAAGTAGAGTCTATGGTTTGAAACTCTGGTATGAAAGGTGCCAAGTCTAAGTCTCTAGCTAACTCTCCTCTCATCTTTCTGCAGTCTCATCACCTCAAATGTTTAGCTTAAAGCAGTCAGGGCCCACATCGAACAAATATTAGATTTATCCTATGCAAGAACAGTATGGGAATACAGACTCTTGGCCCTGAACATGATACAGTTATATGAAGTAGGGATCCAGGTTAGCTAGAGAATTTTCCCAATATTTTTTAATGGGATACTGTGGTTGTTGTTTAAAAGACTTCAACTTTGCCTTTCCAGATGCTTCAACTTTTGCATTTGCTGATGCCCTACGACTCCCAGGCTGATAAATCTGGCTGAGATGCTCAACCTGGCTCCATCCCTTCATGTTTAAATACATTCTCCATCATTCTAAAAATCCACCATTAATCCAAAGAGGAATAAAGAACAAAATCCTCTACAATTTTAATCAGCTGCCAAGTTCACACTATCTGGGCATTTGCAAACATCACAGCCCAGTTTTGAGATTCAGAGACCATTGTTCTCCCCTTTATTTCTTATCAGATCAACTTCCAGAGGATTCATATTAAACAGCCAAGAGGAATCCTTGGTGCTAGGGGCTGTATACATGCAAACTGTCATCATGAAAAATTTACGAGTGAAGTATGCCACAAAAGACAGCTGGAGACAGTTTCAGTTCTTTCATAATGTGGACATTGAGGTGGAATAAACTCACCCTTCTTCATTCCTGTCAGTGAGGTCGCAGCACCTGTGGATTTAGGGCAACATTCAGTTTGAAAACTGCTGCTTAGCTAGTTTATATTAACAAACTAGGGGGGTTGTTTTGTTTTGTTTTGTTTTGTTTTGTTTTTAAACCAGGTAGAAGAGCCCACTTTTAGGGGCAATTACTAGCATATATTCTAGGGGTACAAGCTTGTTCCAGGCAGGGGAAAAAAATTAAGGAGGAAAAACAGGCAGACACTGTCTGAGAGCCCTGGTGACATATGGAGTGGTCCAGTGGACATCTCTGAGGTGATGGCAGGGGCAGGATTTGCCATGACCTCTGCCTCCCAGGGAGGTGCAGAGTGCAGTTAGGACAAGAAACATCATGTTTCACTTTAATATTTATTTCTATTTAAAAAGGAGGGAGGGAAAGAGATATATATAGCTTGTCTATTATGTATTAGATTTAGTAATTTCATAATCATTGAGCAATTATCAAAATCAAGAAGGGTTAAGACAGCCCAGAACACTTGCTTTTCTCAGTCAGATATTCCTTCAACAGGGAAAAAAACCTTGGTGCAGCCCTCTGTACCATATTCTACCATAGAAACTGTTCATATTTCTTGTGCAGCAACAAGCAGAATGTTAATCTGATCCTTACTCTAGCTTTAAAAACTCTTGTGTTTTAAGAAAAACCTTTGCTGACAGCTCCCTGGATGAACTCAGCTTCTTTTTTGTGTACACTGAAGTCTCATAAAGATGCTGGCATTTTAGAAGAAATTCAGCTTGCTGGGGGTGCATTTCATCTTTGTGTTATTTCATCTCACCATCTCCTTACTGGATTCCATCTGCTGCACTCTCTCTCCGTTTTCGTCTTTTCACCATGGCCATCTTTTGCTCCATGTTTCATCCACATGCTGATCATTATATGATTTTGCTTTTGCTTAGCCAAAAAACCCAATTGCAATGACCCCAACATCCCAGAAGTCAAGCCATCAATATAAGTTTGGAATGAAAGCAGTATTGACTGCCAGCACTTCTACAATTCCTAGCAATCAACTCCAGTCTCTTCTCTCTTAATGATAGATGGATAAACCATTTGAATTCACTTTTCCAATCTATATGGAGGCCTTCACCATTCTTTATAACCCTCAAACTCAAGACAATTAGGACTTGATTAAATTCTATCATCTCTCAGGTCTCTTAAGCCGAGTAATGGCTTCTTGGAGAAGCCAAGTAATTTTGCAGCTTCTCTCATTCCCTTCCTCTTCGATCTGGTCCATGTGCATTTCTGGCTCGAAGCATGAGTTTAATTAAATGTACTTGACATCCAAAATAGTTAAGGAGATTATTCTAGACCTTTAGCACAGAAGTTATATTTTATTAGCAATTTGGCTAGAAAAGAATACATACATACATATATTTATATTTACATTTACATTCATATTTGCATTTCTATTTTTATTTATATATACAGTGTATATATATACGCTTATATATACATGTAATACAAATCCACAGGTCTCCACTTTGTGTTAGTTCACATCTCTACCCTGACTTCATGCATGCATGCATGCAAACTTATTTCCCTGAGAAAAAAACTAAATATCCTGATCCAAATGTGTTCCATACCTACTACGGTATGCCCCAAATTATGTTGGAAGACTCACCACAAATACTTACTTAATACACATGCACCTTCAAAAGTGTTGGTTGAGATTTCCCACATCTTCAGGACACATGCTTTATAAAAGACTGACTACATGAGTGCATATATCTCTAAAATGCCAGATCCCTACAGACTTTTCACTCTGTTTCTGTGACATCTCAGCCTTATGTCCTCAACCTTCCTACTTTCTGGTTTTAATTAATTTCTACTTTTTATTAATCCTATATTATTTTGGCAGAATCCTTAATAGACAACTTCAATCTTTCCTCTCTGCACCATTTGTGTTTCTATAATTCTTTTACCCTTTTATACCATGTTGCACTTGCATCTTCTTACACTCAGCACCTATATAAGGGTGAAATGAGCTCAGATCCTCAGATAATATCATTATGTGATGGTACATTGGGAAGCACAGGATCTGTCTCTTCGTAATGGCCACAATTTCCACATCCTAAAGGAATTCGGCATTAAGCAACACCTGGTAAACTACATGTTGCTTCCCACTTCTCCCATAGCTTCAGTGATGTTACTGTTTTATCCTATCAGGAATACAGAGCAAGGTAAGAGGAAGGTTGAAGAAGTTCCTTTGTCTGTCCTGTACTCTAAAGGATAAGCACTTTGCTGGCTTATCTGCACCTTGAGACAGTTTGCTTTTCCAATAGTTACCATCTCAGGGGCAAAGTGTGGTCCAAAAGTCAAACCTGCCTTTTTGGGTCATTGGAAACATAGATCCAATTTCCTGCTCCCCTATAAACCACTTGTAAAATTTTAAGAACATTGTGATCTTTCTGTAACATCTAAGATACTGTTTCTCCAAGCTGAATCTGCAACAAGATTTTGACTTAGGGACCAAAATACGGACCTTGCTTAGATGCAGCACTATGAGTATCTGTTCAAGAGAGCACCTCAGGAAAAAAAAAAAATGGGGAGAAAGTGTACTGCTGTTCTTATTTCAATAAGAATCAGCATACCATAGTGAAACCAACATCATATTTCTTCTTTTATCTTTCTTAAGAAACGACAGAAATAATAGGGGTAATAAAGTGAAAGAAGGTGCAAGCTTGGTTGTCAGCATGCCAGAGGGCTGTGGGATGATTCTTTAAATAAAAGGTCAATTAAAACCAACGTGGGTAATAACTGTAAGCAAGTCCGTTGTCTAAAATAATTCTGTGTTGTCTCTAGCTGTGCCTTGGGACCAGATTATGTATTTGTTCTTTTCCGTCTCTGGTTACTGTGATGCTATACAGAGTCCTGACACAAAGCTGCGAAAAGCTTGATCTAAAGCCAAATTGCTCTGGGGTAAAAAATTGCCTTTCTCTTTGATGCAAAATAGATGTCTCTGAGAAGACATAGGAAAGGATGAAAAAACCATCAGTAATTGCTGCTTTGCAAAAGAAAACTCCAGAGCCAACTGACTTAATTATGCTAATCACCCTATCAATCTTAATGGAAGAGAGACTGTAATCCTAAAAATACAGCCAGTGAGGCACCAAGAAAATTCCTGGTTTTCTTACATTTGCTAAGGCCACTTACTCTCACTGCTCACATGGCATAATTATAAAAGTATCACCTTGCTCAGAGATAAACTTTAACTAATTCAGATCCATTCAAATGGTCAGGTAGGTGTCAGCAGAGATGGCTTGTACTGACTGCCACATGAGCTAATGAGACTCCTCCTAAAGCTTGTTATGCAAAAATCTCATGGAGGAGAGGAGAGTTAGAGACAAACTTTTGTTAAACTTTAAAAAGGCTGTGAAATCCCTCTCTTGGATTTTTTGTCACTTTCTGGCTCTGTTTTTCCCACTTTTGTGCATTTTCAGGTAGTAATGTAATTCAGACCATGGAATGCATGTGAAGCCTGATACCCTTGAGGGTGAGGAACGGTGCTTTTACTCAAATCACAAACTGAGAATTGTTATTAATAATGGAAGTGGATTTTTCTGAAGGGCCATATATCTCAGGACTCTTGCAAGGTAAGAAATGAGGGAAATACCTGTGAGCATGGAGGGGTTAAGTGCTGCTATTCTCACCTGTACTGAAGGAAGAATGGGAATCTGATTTGACATATGACCCAGGCTGTTTCTACTATCTCAGAGAGATACACTATGGTGACGTATATTCATTCTCCAAAGGAATCGCCCAAGTTTACTACAAATACTTACACAGGACAGTATCTCCCCAATGGAGATTATACAAGGGGGGAAGAATCTCCTCTACACTTTGAAAAGTGTATTTCCATCTTAGTTGCTTTCTGCAGTTGCCTGGTGAATGCAGATGATGAGTGAAGCTTTAGCATCCAGCTGATTTGTTCCTTTTTCTCTCTCCTTTCAGAAAAAAAAAAAAAATGTACTGCTTCTCGTCAGCTCTGATTTGGTCATGTTACAGACTTCAGCACAATTTTAGCAAAAAGTGATTTGTGTTTATAGCTTTGTCTGCTTTGGGTAGCAGTACAAGTCAGTTAAAATGGAAGGTCACCAGAGTGTATGTATGTGGATTGTAGATGTCCCCTCTCTGAAGTGTTCAAGGCCAGGCTGGATGGGGCTTTGAGCAACCTGGTATAGCAGAAGATGGAACTAGATGATCTTTAAGGTCCCTTCTAACCCAAACCATTCTATGATTCGGTGAAGGGATAAGTGGTAGGATATGCTATTCCTCTCTCAACATGTTTCAGATTGGATCTTGAGCAAAAGCTCCCGATCTATTTTTGCCTGGAGTCCATTTCCCAGATCTATTTTCAATGATGTCTGTCTTTCCCAAAATAAATTCATCCAACAGCTTTATTTTGAAACTTGTGTGTCTCCAAAATTCAAGTCCCACCTGGGTGGGAAAACTTGGCATTTAAGCTAGAGCGCTGGAGTACATACAGGAAGACTCCATGTTTGGGTTTAGAAAATATATCTCCTACCACAACAACAATAATGTCATGTGAACTGTTCACAAATACAAAGAATTAAAAATTAGTATAAAGTTTTCTGAACAATTAGTACTCTGATTGCTCTCTTGCTCCAACTAGCTGAACCAATTTTGTGCTAATTTAAAACTAAAATAATAACCTTGGGCTTTTCAACAAATATGTTCTTTATTTATGTATCATAAACTCTAGTGATGACACTGTCATTTTAATAGGAAAGGCCGATGCTTTCAAAAATGTAGGATGATTTCTAAACAAGGACAAATTTCAAAGTAATTTATATTTTTATTTTAAAAACCCAATAAAATTATGAATAAGAAATATACTGACATGGGCTGAAACTGTTCTAAATTCTGCACAAATTGATGAATGGTTTTGATTGTCTTGAAATGGCTCTTTATTGAATATACAATTCAGAAAAGAAACAAAAGATGATGGATGGTATTTCAGCAAAGGACATTTTCTACAACCTAGATTCAGAGATTAACTAAATGTGTTATTTTAAATCGTGCACTATTTGCATGGATCTGTAGATAAGATGTAAAACATATACACATACAATTTTACTTTCAATGGTTTATACTATTTTTAAATTTTTTTTCACATAAGTTGATACTAAGTTGTTGAGTTTGAACCGTTTGACACAGCCCAATTAGATCATGCTACCCTTTTATGTAGGATGTGCAGAGTAGCAAACAGCAAAAAGAGTTTCTTATCTCCAGTTGTAGGAAAGACTCTTTTCTGACTGTTAATGCTGTTGTAACACCCTGAAGGCTGATATCAGGTTATTTTATCTAAGGGTACTGAAAAAGCACAATGTTTTAATGAAATTGGACAGTACTTAAATAAATCTATCCATACATTTCTGATTAGATGGTAATCTAAAATCCTGAGAGCTACATATACCTCTGTACTGTTTTAATATATATTTTTAGCTAGTTTGGGTATTTTTTGAGTAGATCAATTGCTATTATTGCAATATGTGACACCATACTTGTGTCACAGGACAGCACAGCAAATAGAGAACATCCAATTTCTATGTCCTTTGTGGTGCAGAGTACTTAAATCAAATCTTCACTTGCAAAAGTCCTCTTTGACTAATGTGTTTAGGACGGCATGGAGAAAAGAACGTGGTTACTAGAGTTTATTATACATAAATGAAGAACATTTTTGTTAAAAAACAAGGCATTTACACCCCACTGTAATATTACTCTAGCTTTAATGATTCTGTGAAATCCATGATAGGAAGTGTCACTGAAATAAAAAAAAAAAATATGAGACATTGAGTTGTGAAAGATATTTCCTATGGTGGGCCTTCTGCTATGTCTTCAGCTACCTCTTTAAATATTTGTCATACTACAAGCTTTGCAGGTAACAGGGCTTTTTGTCAGTACAGAACAAAATTAAGTGATTAAAATTCACATCTCTAGGAAAAAAACCTACATACCTACTTAAGGAATGATTTATCTGGGTGGATTAAAGCTGAGCCCTTGGAGTATGTAACTAGCAGACAGCTGCACACAAGTATGAGACAGAGAAAGAATCCAGCAGGAAATCAGACTATCTAGGGCAATCTCTGCTGGGGAGATGTGGGGAATACCAGAGAAGCTACCATCTAACTCCTAGGTTGACTATACAACGGAAGAAATATTGGACTTCTTGTTAAATGACAAAGTTAAATGCAAACCCAAATAATCATAGAGGTTAGTGCTAGACTGCTTTTGAAGTTCTTCCAGCTCAAACCTTCCCAGACAAAAACTCTGAGCTCTGTACCCACACAGTGGAAGAAAACAGCTCTGCACAAGTCTACATCCCGTTTGCGTGAAAATAAGTCTTTTATCCCCAGCTTGAAGCTGAACCCAAAAAGCAAGGAAACATCATACTAAGAAAAGTATAATTGCAGAGGAGAGATTAGTACAAGAAAAGCAAAAAAATAAAGCAAAAACGAAAAAAGAAAAAAAAAGAAGCTTGTAGTTCTTGAGCACCTTCCTGACTGCAAATATTTTATGATAGGGAAGTATTGGGTTAGTGAATCTGCATATGGCACATACATATCGCCTGAGGATTCAGAAGTGCATTTGATTTTAAGCATAATCTGGTAAGGGGAGAGAACAGTGACTGGCAAGCCTGTAGAACTGAGTAGGTGGGGAGAGGAGATGTTTGGTAAGCTGGTCAGAGCGGACTTAATTCCCAGGAATCAAGGCACTAGCAGTGCACAGGAGGATATGCTGCTGGGCTCAGCCTGTAAACCAGCTTAGAAATCAGCTGTGATTACATTGAACCAGGCTATGACCAGCCCAGCTCTGAAGGGTATCAGGGCTAGGAAGAGCTTGTAAGACCATGACTACTGAGCTGTGCAGGGGTCCCCGAGGTGCCGTGAGGGCAGGGGGAGAGTGCAGAGCAGGGCAGTTCTGCAACCTCCCATGCCATGGGGATGGGTGCAGATGGCAGTTTTCCAGGTGGGATCCACAAAGGTGTCTCTCTTTGTATTGTACAAGAGCCAATGTAGTAGGTGAAACTGAAGTCAGTGGAGCTGAGGGTGCACAGCATAGTTTTAATAATATCATCACCTGTCTGAAGAGACTACGTAGCTCTAAAAGAACTGTGAAAGCTCTTCAGCTTTCGCACATGCCAGCCAGTAAAATGGATGTTAAAGCAACATTGAAAGCCTGCCTTTCGAGTCTCAGGAATGGCATGTCCTGATCATGCCTGTCCTGTTTGAATTCTTTTCATCCGGCTACCTGCACATAAAGCAGGCCAAAGAAAAACTTTCGCGTGATTCACAGTGGCCTTTTGAGCAACAAAGAAATACACTAAGTTCTCATCTATTGGCTACTCTGAGCCTAGTTAAGTTAGGTCTGCAAAGTCCTGTATAAGTTCAAGGTATGTTTTACTCAAGAAGTGAGACTATTTTCAGAAAGCAACGCCTCTAAGAGAGCTCTCTCAGCAGAATCCACTTTTCATGTATAGCTGTAAGCTGTGCTGATGTGCTGACCCAAACACCCTCATAAATTTAGACTATGTGAAAGGCGCTGCATGTAATTATCTGAAGCAGCCAGAACATTTATTATGATAATTAAAGTCAATTACTTTTATGGCAGGATCAAAAAATAAACAGCACCTCTAACACTTCCCTTGTTTTCCTATCTCTTGCACAATATAATGTTGCCACAGTAATTACTGTATCTCACCAGCCTCCTAGCAAATTCCAAAGACAGAGACATCTTAATTCACTTGGCTAGTTTCCTTCCACATGACTGCTTCTTTCAGCGGCAGTAGATGGATATGTTCCTTAAAATGTTGATAGCACTCCTGACTTGGTTTGCTTAAAAAAATGAGTAGTTTATTGTTGTCAGAACACCTCTGGATAATGAAGGACATGGTTTGAATTATTGCTAAGAAATTATTAGCTCATAAGCAATGCCAGGCACATCCTAATGCACTCTGAAATGGGATGTTATTATGACTATGGGAACAATACAAGACTGAGAATATCTTATACCACTCATTTCTGTGTAAATGTCTGTTCTGTTTGGAGCTGGAGTAGCTGGACTGCTATTACAGTCTATTAAAATAATCACAAATTACTTTTCCTCTTGGGATTATATTCAGGGCCCAATTAATAGATTAACAAAGTTATTGACAGTGTTTAGAAAGTTTTATTTTCAATCTTCTACTGAAATTTTCTTCAGTTTTAAAGCAAAGAATGCTCCATTTAAGTCAAACAAGGCACCTTAGGGAAACAGAATGATGCAATTTGTTACCAGCTATCCTGTTCAACATCAGCTGTCTGCTTCTCTGTTCTTTTCTTGGCTTCTTTTTGCAGTAGAAACAGTGGTTATCTATATCACAACAAAGCCTCTTCCAGGCCTCATGTCCAAGGTCACAGATCTTTTGTGCTCTGGGCTGAGCCTGTACTTTCTGAGAAAAATTCCCTCTCCAATATCGCTTGTGTGTTAAACAGAGACATATTAAAAAAAACCACAACAAACCAACCAACCCTCAGTACAGTGAAGCTTAGTTTTGATTCACTCTTCAAATAGGAGAAATGGAATAAAATAAGAGCTATTACAAAGAAATGTTTATCAAAAAGTTCAACTATTACAATGAGACAAAACCCAAGAAAAAAACAGGCTGTTCTTGCAGCTTTCAAAAGTAGTTCAGAACCATCAAAACAAGGATAGGATATTGAGCCAACACTTGCAGTTCTTAGTGGCACACACCTTTCAGGGAAAACCAAACAAAAATCTGTGCCAGTACATGGGAACGCTTCATGGGGCACCCAGGTTAAAAACCTTTGGCCACAATTTTCTGAGACATCAAACTTTCATGGTGTAAGCGAGAGTCTGTTGCGTAAGTTCTCCTGGAAGTCGAATGATAAAATGAACAATGTGACTCAGGCAGGATCTCTGGCTGCTTAGATTATTAATACTGATATAATTAAACATAGTTAGAAAAAAAAAAGTTACCTAATGGAACTATTTTAACTAAATTAAGCTGAATAACCAGACACTGAAATACAGAATCATAGAAGAGTGTGGGTTGGAAGGGACCTTTAAAGATCACCTAGTCCAACCCACCTGCCAGGGCCAGGGCCATCTTTCAGGAGATCACTTTGCTGAAAGCCCCATACAATCTGACCTCGAATGCTTCCAATGATGAGGCATCCACAATTCTGGGCACCGTGTTCCCAGGAGATATTTTTTAAGACTAAAAACTGCAACTGTTCCTTGGCCTCCAACCACCAACATGGTGTCTCACACTGTCTCCTCTTCCACCATTCATGGCAAGCAGGGCCCCTTTCTCATTCTGATGGTGAGTCAGTGTTGGCCAGTTGCTGCTTTGCAGCGGGTGGTGAGGTCCTCTACTGTGATGGGCATCTCAGATCCCAATAAGCTTCATGAAAAAGCCTTGGCAGTCTCAAAGCTGCAGCAGCACCTGAAGAAACAGAGAAAGAAGGACTCACTGCACTGATATCCGAGGGCCTCATTTTAAAAGAGAAATGGACACAAACGACTGCATTGTCAAACCCCGGCTGTTTTCTATAGCTCCCTCCTTGCTTTCAGCAGGGAGTGTAAATCATATTGTGGCAGTGATGGCATCAAGAGGCTATGATTAGGAGCCAGAGGTGTCTCTGGGGAGTTGAGTTCTCTCTCATGTTCTTACACAAGGCTCACACTGGGGCAGTCAACAAGCCCGCCTGACAGCTGAGACATGAGAGCAGGGTCTTCTGCAGCTCAGTGTTGGTAGCTGGGATTTTATTGCCAGCAATTTAATACCATCCCTGGGAGCACTGGATCACTGGCAGAGAGAAAAGTGTACTTTTCCATAAGCTCAGGACAGAAGGGAGAAGATGCTTATCTGCCTACTTTGCTGTGGTTGCACATTATGAGGGCACAGGAGTGCCTTGCAGTGGGCTGTGGTGACGTGGAGGCTGGAGCAGGAAGCCTCAGTTCTCTGCCCCAGCAATGCCATAGGCCATGAACAAGAGCTTGAGCAGAGATAAATATATTGAGCATGCAGAGAATCTTCTCCAGGGGCTGGGCTGCATTTAAAAAAAAAAATCTCTGTTAAAAATATCGACAAGGGTTTCCTAGGGTAGGCAACACCAGGAATATATGCAACTGCTATGAGGCCACATGATTTGCCTACATGTTACACAGCAAAAATTGGAGTGAGGTCTTTACGGTCTAGCGCTAATGTCCAAAGTTAAGTAGCAGGTCCTTCTACAGGTTAGTCTACAGCATTAGTGATGCCTTAATGTACTTCACCTTGTAGGCCATTTCAAAGACAGAAAGGAGCATATTGTGATGGACAGTGACCCTTAAAATTCTGTCTCATGCAGGCCATGTGCCATTCCATGAGTATCCATGCAATCTAAGCTGAAGATAAAAATGACTGGGTAAAAGTCAGTGTGAAGTGCAGTAACTAACATTAGATGATGTAAGATTCTTTTCTTCTCTTGACCATTTTTTCTCTTGGTCATACCCTGTGAATGTTTTGGTCCTGTTATATTACATACTGGGATGTCTTAATTTGAATCTCTTCTTCCCTGAAACTCCCCAGCCTTTCTTGGGAAGAGCTTCTCGGTGAATTTAAACTGTTCTTTGCTTATAGATCAATCATTTTTAAAAATAATAGGACATTAAGTAAATATATCTATGTCTCTATTAGTAATGCAAGCATGTTGAAAAAAGTATTCGAACATTGATTAATGAATTTAATCATTTCCATATAAAATGGCAGAAAGAATTAAAATAGCTCATTAGAAAAGAGCCTGTGCAAGTAAATATTTAGCCTGGGAAAGATTCCTGGGGAAAGTTGAGATCTTCAAGACCAAAAAAGTCATAAAATATGCTTAAGTTCAATTACAGTGCTGGTTTTGTTGCTGTTGTTGTTTTTACTATTACAAAACTCTGTTCCAATGGATAAATACGGGAAAAGCTACAGTTAGGAAGTGTTATTTATTTCATCACTGTAAACTTGTAAACCACTAAGAACAAACCTGGTTTGGCTCCCAGCTGTCAAATATTTTCAGTCAGTCACAGCAAAATAGTGAAAATCATTCAATTTTTATACTGACCCATCTCCTACATTTGTCACTGCTCACAGGGACTGCTAGCTCAGGTTCAGCACTTCCAGCAGTCAGCTATGACTACAAGGCAACCGCTTTAATACACATACCTGTCTATCTGGGGAATTCTCCTTCATATTTGTATGGTTTATTCCAAGGTAAGTGAAAAATTAAGCAAAATAATTAGGGTAAAAAACAAAAATCAAAGCAACTAACATTTCTATATCGAGTTGTCACCTGCTGCACAGTGACAAGATAACAAATTGCATTCCAAGGAGAAGAAAAACCTGAGTCTTTCATGCTCAGCCACATGGTGACCTGGACTTATTTCTGATTTCAGAGAGCTGAGCTTAAGAGAGTGTACTAAGTGGGGAGTATCTGCATTTGCAAAATGCTTTCCAGGTGAAAAGATTAAGGAGAGATAAGTAATGAAGTTTGTTAGGTTACTGCTATCCCTGTGCAGAGAATATTTTGCCTACTGCCTCATTCCACAGGAACATGATAGATTTTTGCTGTTTCTCAGACATGTTCTTTTTATCCCTTGCTTCTCACACTCAGGTTTAACGTTTCTGTGGTTCTACGGGGCAGTAGCAGTTCTATCAAGTAATGGAACAATATTCAACACCAAATGGCACATTAATTCCTGGTCAAAATGGAATTATTAGAGAAATTAGATGGTTCCTGAAGAAGCTGCTAGAGCACACCAAGTTCACAATTTACAGCAGCAGCCTGATGGAAAAGCTATCATGAGTTCAGGCATTTAGCCAATAGTCTTGTCAACATTGTACCCTGTCGGAATACAGGGCATCTGACCAATTGCAGTTCTTACTGCTTTTGGACTCCCTGTTCCAAGGTACTTATAATCCACATCTATGGTTTTAAAATGAAGCCTGTCACTGATATTATTTTGAAGACAATTAGATCATAAGACAATTGTAGTCCTAATAGATTTTAAAGCTACTTTAGCCTCTCTCCATTTACAGGGTCAATACTTGCACTGAGGTAGGATATTTTGGTGAAAAAAAAAAAAGAATTAGTAGAGGGATGGCAATAAGAGGCCTTTGAATTGCATGAAAGGTTTACCCACATCCCTAGAGAGCTTCATCCTTGGACTTCCGAACTGTCTTGTTGCCCAGGACAGCAGTGGTTATAATGGTTCATAAAAAAAAAATCGCTGAAGGTTGATCACAGTCTTAGACATCAAAAATGTAAAGAAGAGTCTGCAGATGGCACTTGGTAACTTGCTGTGGTTCCAGTGCTGTAAGAAAAGGTTGTAATAACATCAGGAACCTAATTTTCTACTTAACTGGTCATTGTCTTCATAGGCATTTTCAGATACAGCAGATCACTTCATCATTCACTGCAGAGGAAGACATTCACTACAGAAGAAATTTAATTCAGATATTCAATGATAAGGATAGGAAGACATTTCTCAGGTAGTGGGGAAACAAAGGTATTTAGGGGACATGTAAGTAGGGGATCTGCAATGTTTTGAAGGCTTTTCCCCCTCTTCAGCACAGAGTGCGTTGTACATTTTCAGTGCAAAGTGAAACGTTTCCCTGGAAACATTCATCTTACCTAGACTGAGGGTTAAGCTGCTTTTCACTGAAGAATGAGACTTCTAGAGCAGCCCAAAATCTGAATAGTAAATAGCCCATGTGAACTGGTAAAAGGCTTTACTAATAAGAAATTGAATGAATCAAAATCAGCCTAAAAACAGTTGAAAGAGGAGTAAAACTTCACCCCCCACAACTTGAGGGGAAAAAACCCCAAACTGCAGGAAAACCAGGCAGGGAACATGCAATTAAGTGGTTGGCATTTATCCAGGATCCTTGGATGAATGTCCTTTGCAGGCTCGGTGCCAGCACTGTACAGCCTATTTCTGTTTGAAGGGCTTCCGGTTCACAAGGTCTGAGAGGTTTTTTTTTTTTTTTTTACCATTTTCATGCAGTCAAATAACAATGACAGAAATGCCAAGAAACATGATCAAATGTATTGTGGGTCACTACTACTCTTTTACCAAAGTGCTTCTGGTGTTTGGCACCTAGAGTAGCTCATCAACACATATCAGAGGTTAAAGAAAATAATAGTCTGGGCACTGTAGAAAATGATAAGAAACAAGTAGCAGGGAGGTAGATAGTACTGTCTGAACCCAATGTTATTTCCAAAGGTTAGGAGAGAATGAATATTTCTCCTTTTTTAAAATGTCAATTTAATAGGAAAGACACTGAACCTCAAATAACATTTCAAACTAATGTAGAACTTTTGAGAACAAGGTAATTGCTGATCTAGCAGCCAGGGATTTCATCTTGAACTGACTGTTACTTTCAATACCCTTGTTGCTTTACAATGTAAATACATATATTGGGAAGAGGAAAAAAAAGTGTAGGAAGGGAAAGGAGAAAAAAGATTCAAGGACCACTGCTGAGTCCTTGGCAATGGTGAGCCACTGCAACTGATGTGCTGAGATTTAAAGGATGCACTACTATCTGTCTGGATATTTTGTGATCTTTCCTCACCATAGAGGCTGCTACAGTAAAGGCTTTGTGCATTTTTGATAGGAAATTAGTTACTTTAAAGGTGAAGGGCCTTGCCCAAGGCTGAACAGGAAATCCACATCACATCTGAGGAATTCAAATTCAGGGTTTTATTGCTGGATTTTTCTTCTAAATGTTGTTCTTACATCATAATCAACAATCATATAATTTCTTAGATCTCTTTAAACATACTCTGCACCTGGCTTAAGACATGGTAACACACTTCTGGTTTTGAATCTGCTTACGAATCAGAAGATGACAAGTTACAGGAATTTTTACTGTCAGCTGACACAGCCAGAGATGTTCAGCTTAAACATTACAAAAAACTTTTTGGCTAGACGACTGCTGTAGCTCAGGGACAGGCCACCCAGAGGGACTGTGAAGTCCCTGCCTGAAAGTTTTTTAGACTCAGGTAGACAAATATCTCTGCATATATACCCAATTATTCCTACTTTGGAAACTGAGGTATGGGCAGGGTACAGTAATGAATCAATTACTCTTTCAAGTAATAGTAATAACAGCACTCTGGGAGCAGAGTTCAAAGTGCTCACTGTGTCACTGCATGCTCTAGATATCTATCTAGGAATTAAAGGCTCTAGTTTAAAAGCTTTCTTTGCAGAACCATTACCTTATTAAGCCAACAATTTCCTCTTTTTTTTTTAAAGATCCCAATCATTACAGCCAGCCTAACATTTAATAACAAAGTCTGGCTGTAACTTAATTGTTGGAAAGGCTTTGAGATCTCATTACAAATTTAGTATCAAATCAGTTGTTTAAAAAAATGAACTGGCTGCTGAGAAAGGTGAATAACATGCTACCCATACAGTGTGACTGATTCATGCTTATTTTGAATATGATCTACAAATTAATGGCATGCAGTATTGAATCTGGAATTCAGAGCAGCCTACTTGTGGTGATCTTTTCCACAAAGTGAAATGGCCTTTATATAGAAATTAATATAACAGTTTCACCAAATTTGTCCTGCTGCTATTTATGCCAATAGCATGAATAAAGGAGCTATTTCTGTTCAGGAGTATGGGGGAAGGCATGTAAGGAAGATTCAAAAGAGAAGAGAGATGCATAATGCATTGGTAGAACTTTGATGTATAACTGCGCTGCAAACTCATCTGAACTTTTTTTTCTTTCTGTATTAATTTAAGTGCTCTGGAAGTGTTGATTGTCAGGTTTTATAGAAAAAAAAAGGGGGTCTGTCATTATCCACAAATCAATGCTGTAAGAAGAGTAGCAGTGCAAGGTTCTACACAAACCATTATCATTCAACTTGGTCTAAGTCCTGAACATCCCAAGAGGCAGAAATCTTGCCATATTTCAAGAGAATGATCTGCATAATAAATGTGGCAAGTGATGATGGTATTTTGTGATATATGCACTCCCTCAACAGGAAATATGCTAGGATTCCACATCCACAACTTCATATGAATTTTTAAATAGCCCTCGCTCCTTCAGGTACCTTGTGCTGGGTTTAGAATAGAAATTTAAAATGTAAATGCACCTTCCCTTGCATCTTCTTTAGGGCTTTGAAGGTGAATCTTCTTCTGTGTTCACATGCTTGTGAGTATTGTTTTAGAACTGCGCATCCACTGAAAAGAAATCCTGATAATCCCCCTTGATCAGAAATGGAAGCAATATGCTAAAACCCGTTGAGAAGTAGAATGAGTATAAGATCATCCAAATGCTCAGCCTTCCCTCTTTTCTCCCTCCTACATGCTAAGTAGTATGAGAAAGTGAAATACTTCTCTTTCTCTTAGTTGGTAAGACTAAAAACACCCCTGTGTGCTGTGAAAATGTTTGGGTTTTTTTTTTCCCAAAGATATTTTAAAATAAAGACTATATGTACCTTTTCAAAGTAACTGGTGGTCCTCCAAGAATTATTTTGAGGACTCCTTTCAAGAACATATTCATACTTGCCAAATCTCAAGACCAGGAACCTGACCAAAGTTCCATAGTACCAGGATGAATCTTCCTATTGTCTTCCACTGAAGTCTAGAATTTGTCCTAAGCATGTCTCCTAGGCATGGCAGCCTACCTATAAAGTTTCTGGGAGCCTGTCTAGATTAATTCAGAGTTAACCTGGACATTTTTTGGATTGAATCAGGAGTGATCGATTCTTTAACACTTGGAACAACCTTTACTCCCAACTGTGTGTTCAGGAAAACTGATGAATGAACTTTGGCCCTGGGTAGCGGATTCTGAAGACAGGTCTTCAGTGAACGACAAAATATAGATTGCACAAATAAAATAGGAAAACTGTTTAAGGTAAAAAAAAAAAAACAGATTTCCTTATGTCTTCTAAATGTGTCCTGACTCTTCTGATTAAGAATTCACCATTATAAAATAAACCTTGTGACAAAAGTAAATTAAATCCATAAGTAAGTCATGAACCATACACCTTCAGACAAGCTATGCAGAAGTGCACACTTAATCAGACAATCAACTGTCAGCAAGTGGATCGCATGAAAAGATTTTAACAAAAAAGGCATCTACACTGTAAGTGGATAATATAACACATTGTGTAACATGTGCTACAGTTCGCTGTAGAAGTCAGGGGAGTATTTCTGAAGGGGTAGGAAATGTCTCCTCTGGACCCTGCAGTCTGAAGAGGTGATGTTTGATAGTATGTACCCAAGATGACTAGCTTAGACTTTGATCAGATCTTTAACCATGTTCATCTTCTGTCTCCTATGAGAAGTATGTTTGCTAAGACCTACTTTATTTACAGTGTACAGCAGGATACAATGCATAGTAAGAGTTGAATATACTTGGCACACATTGATTTGTGAACTTGCTGTCTATGCAGAATATAGCTACAAAGTCTGCACTGTTGTGTTTATATCAAAGAAAAAGCCAGCTTCTATTTATTACTTTGCCTGAATACCGAGAGCTTCCTGGGTTAGATCCACTCAGCTGTAAATTATGAAAGGTACAATGGGAATGAGTTAAAGCATTATGCCAGCACTGCAAAAACGTTATTGGAAGTGAGTTATCAAGATGTCTTCCATACATAGTTTATTAGATATGTATCAATGACAAATGTGTACTGCTGATAGACTCATAAATGAATCCAGCCTGCAGATTTTTTCTTATCTCTGTTGAGATTAGCATATCTCATCAATACTTTATCCATGTATATGTACATGCTCATTAATAACTGCCAGAAAAAGTATTAGATTATACTGTATTTTTGTACAGAGAAAATATTCCTAGAACTAGTCAGGCTTGTATTAAGCATTGGTCAAGCGTTTCATGCTCCTCTCCATGGAGAACAAACTCTGTGGCTGAAAGGACATCCAGCAATGTTGGCAATAGCTGTCTTACTGTGTGAGCACACCTGGTGAAGGGAGCAGCTCTTCGTCCCTCTTTTTGCTTTGAACACACCCCCTTTGTGTCACAGGTGCTATTATTAAAGTCAAGCTTCCTCTCAAAATACCTGTTTTCTGGTTAAATAATCCGCAGCTCTCTTTAAAGATCAGGCCAAGGAGCTGGGATTCTAAAGCATGCATGTTTCACACATTTTGGTGAACTAGATTCTCAAGGGCTACTTCAATCACAGTGGGGAAGTTTTGATAAGCCAAGAAAAAGCTTTACCCATGTATATATATATATTTTGGATGCATTTCCAAGAGAGGCTCAGAAGTTACTCTCATTCGTTGTCTGAACTGAGAGGTAGCAAAAGCCAGCAAGTTCTTGTCTCCAAATTCTACAGGTAATGGGCAAACAAATCAAAGAAATGCTTAACCCACAGGCGAAGGTGCAGTCGTCCATGAAAGTTAAGGAGAAGCATTTTATGGAATCAGCAAATAACTGTTTTTCCCATTTGGAGTTTTACTTACCAGTAAGAAGTCTTTGGAGTACTGTTCTGTTTTTCACCCATGCCCTGAAGCTTAAACCTTCAGCTGATGTGACTGGATATGAAGCTTTTAGGAAAAGTGGTTTCTGTGGTTTTCCTCAGGAATACATTTGACAATACTCTTTGCTTACTGGTAACATACTCAGAAATCTTCTTCACCTCACTTTGCCTTCAAACTAAGGTAAAATAAGATTTGTTTTCCCTTGTGACAGCTTTAACTCTATCTTAGCACTATTTCTGACATCTCAGGTTTTATTTTGTTTTCTCAAAATTCTTAATAACTGCATGTCCCAACTTTCTGGTGAAAATTAACTGTATCATAGCCGAACCCAGTACACAGCAGGTAAAGTTATTTCAGAAGGAAAATTGTTCCTGTAATGCTACATCTTTCAGTATAGCTCTTGGATGAGTTACCAGTTCCTTCCACTCTCTATCCATAACATTATTCCAAATCCTGGTCAACTCCAAAGAAATAGGGATTAGGACAAGCTATGCCTTCATTCTACAATTATTTTGAAGAACAGATTATTAAAAAAAAGGATATATTGTTTATAGAGACTCTTCATTTTGCAACTTTCAAATTATTTTACCTAGATTGGAAGCAGAACTCTTAAGAGCCATCTATGAGCATGTTTTATTTCTGTTTAGACATAGGAAGAAGAAATACTTACGCTAAAACCCGCCTGGAGATGGTTAGTGGATTTTTGACAAACTCCAAAAATACGTAAGTAGCTTATATACCCCAGAGTTCTTGTTGCAGGTATCTCACATGGACTGCTTTCACCTATGCTTAAAGTTACTAATCTTGACCCTTATTGTCTTGTTTCAGAAGGACGTATAGCCACCATGAATAGTGACTGACTATAGTTGTGTCTTTCAAAACTTCCACTCACATTGCCAAGGTTCCCCGTGTCTCCTTTTCATAGGTTATACAAACTCAGTTGAACTGTCTAGCCAGAGAAAATAGGTGAAGCATGAATGCAGGCTGTTTATATGAACAGTTACACATTACAGCAACAAAAAAGAAAACCTAAGATCATACACTTCCATTTATTTCCATGGTAAATAATGGCACAAGAATAAGCTTGTCTAGTACGGTTATCCAGGAACAATATACAGAAAGAAAAAACATTGGCAAGTCCCTGGGTGGTAATGTCTTCCTACTTGTAGAAAGTAAGTTTGGCTAGAGAACTTCCTAAGGAACAGCACTAAGGTGATTAACAGGAGAACAGAAGTAATTTCTTGTATTTAGTATTGGTATTGTTGTGACAGCTTTATGACCATTCTATACTAATGTGCCTGATTTGTCTCCTAAATGCAGTATAGTTCCAGTCCTCTGCAATATTTGGGTAGTAGATTTTGTAGGTAGATTTTGTTCCTGTACTCTGCATAAAACTGTGAAATCATGGCTAAATGCAAGAAAATAGTGCATCTGAATGTTAAATGAACTGGAAAAAAACCATATTTGAACCTACTGTCACATGGTAGGAAGGTAGACACATACTTTTTGCCCTCTTATTCTACATGTTGTTGCATTCATGTTGAAAGAGCCAATTTGTATCCAGGTAGCTTACAAAGGTCAGAGACTGGCAGATGAAACAGTGGAACAAAGACAGCAAATTCTTTTACTCTATGACAAAGAGAGCACTTGAAGAGAAAAGGCAAACTCATGTTTACATACCCTGTTGAAATGTAGACATTGATATTTGAAGCTCTAAAGACTGACTTTAGGAACTGAAATTCAACATGGTAGCACACTTCCTTAAGAAAACCCACAATACTAATTCTCACATCACAGCTGGAAACACATGCAAAAATCTTAGAAGTGGCAACCTGCCTAAATATAAAATAAGATCTGACTTTGAATATTAAAACTTGCATGTTTTCATCTATTTATAGCACCATCAGAAGATTTCCCTGGTATCTTATTAGCCCTTTCATCATTATCATGGAAGCATATACTCTCTGCTGCTCTGTTTAGATCAGACAACCAAATAAGCTACTTAGAATTCTAAGAAGAAAATAATTTTTGCTTAAACTGCTGCTTAAATTTGTTCTCTGCTACAAATTAAACAACAACACTTAAACATGTGGTTGTTGTAGTAAACACTACTATAGGTAGCTAGTTTAATGTTAGCAATACACCCTGGATCCAAGGAGCAAGAATAACAAGAGGTAAATAAATAAATCCAGGAGGCAAACTGACTGTGTCACTCTAGGAAATGATATGATTTCCAGAAAGAAATATCTGATTTCAAAATAAGGAGGTTATTATTCTTAAGCTTAATGATGCTCAAACACATCCACAGCTTTCCTATCTCCTATGAAAAACCATAACCAGTTCAGAGTATAGATCACACAATGCCAATTAGGAGAAGGGAAAATTTCCAGGTTTGCTGTAATTGTGTTAGAGTTATGACCAAGAATGCTATGTATTTCATAGAACTACATAATGTACTGAGGACTATCCTTTCTGGCAATTTGTATGGTGCCTTTCCATCATGGTGGCTAGCCACCACTCTTTCCCTTCAGCAAAGAAATCTGTGTCATTCGATCTATTTGCAGCTGTAAGTCTGGTTTCTTGAGAAGGCTGTGATTTTATTCTGTTCATCAAACACTGCCAGCACCTTAATTTCCCTGGAGTTTGACAAAAGTGGCAGCAGGCAGGCAATGAAAGTTTTGATTCATTAAACTCATTAGCATTTTTTTTGAGTTTCTGTTGAGCCTGAACAATTACTAATAAAAGCAGAATGACTGTCCTTGACCAAAAATCTCCTGAAATACTGATGCAGAGAACAAACCAATCGCATGGATTCTATGATGGCACTACATGCAAATAGTCTATTCTGCCCTCTTATTGAGATTTTTCCCATAATTATTGTTGTGGAAACAGTCTTGCAAGAGACACATTTTTGAAGCTTGGCTTAAAAACCATATACCTAGGTTAAAAGTTCTCTATATTTGAATAATTTTTAAAAAATCACAATAGAGGGCTAAATTCAGACAACCAGTAAGTAGATATTCCATTTGAATATAAATTTCAGAAAGCTGGATTTCTGTGGGGTTTAAATATGTAAACCAATTCATAAAGTGCACATAGAAAATGGAAGATGCTTTA
>VZSC01009109.1:726053-746943 GCA_013398225.1 Steatornis caripensis
GGGGAGGGGGGGTGCGGGAAGTGGAAACAAAATCCCACAAAAATTTCTGACTTTATTCTGCAGATAAAGGTCATCAAAGAGACTTGTTGAACAGGAGAGATGTATTTATCACTCTTACCTGCCCTAATCTTAGCAAAATCACTACTTCGCTGAGAAAACCTTGGATTCAGACATCTGTCCATAAGATCCGTTTTTCTGAGTAACAGTGCCAGAATGCAGAGATTGCTGGGGTCACTTGATGGAAGAACAAGGCCCAGGTATGTAAGATAGATCTTCATGTCTACAGTTACATTGCATTTTTAACATCCTAGAATGCAAATCTTTACTGTCTAGCTTGACAGACAAAGGTAGAAGCTCTTTCCCAGAAATGTAAGTAAAACAGTAGAAGGCTTAACAGGAATGTTAATGCAAGGAATCAGAATAGCAAGGCTAGTGCTGGAGCGATGCACTGGGGATACAGCTCCGAGACTAGCCATCAGGAGGAATTTCTGCAGCATCAAGTAATTGCTGTGAAATGTTTTCCTGTAGGATCTTCACGGTGTATCTGCAATAGCAAACAATTCAGCATAACAAGAGGTGTTGTAGAGCGAAGCAGTACAGTTCAAGAACCTGTCATCCCTAGTGATCATTTGTGTCACCTAGGGCTAGTCTGGTAATCTTATTTTAAAGTCTGATTTTTACAAGCAGGGTTTTGGGATATTGCATTCATAATCTTTGCCTGACTAGTAGGTTTGCTGGTGTGTACCTTCCACACGGCTTTGTCTGGGGAAGGTCCAGCTAGGGGAGCTGCAAAGCACAATCTAAAGCAGTTCAAAAGTAGACACCAAGGAGCTTTGTGTCAGAAAAGCACTGACACTACACAATAAATTGCTAAGGAAGATGCACCCTTATTCTGATAGATGTTGCAGTTCTTTTCCTGGCACATTGTAAGAAAAGTATTTTATTTCATGTGTTTTAGGGCTGTGTGGGGGGCCATTCAGTTGATGTGGTAGCTGAAACTGCAACTATTTTCTCAAAAGTGTTCTAAATGTTGCTTGCTGCATGCAGTATGCTTGCTACTTTGATCCTCTGGAGCTGTGTCAGCTTCTTTTACGCCGCCACTGGTTCTCCCACTTAGGCTCTCTGTCCCAGGAAAAATCTGACCCTTTCTTCCATATGTGTGACAGGGTAAAACCCTAGTCAGGTCTTGACACTGTCCCAGCTCATACCAGAAGAATGTAACAGCCTGTATTGGCATATAGGTACAATGCTGTGTTGAAAACTAAGGTACAATTGTGTATTAAATCGCCTCAGAATGAGTGGAAGGGCTAGCAACCTACTAAAGGCTGAGGTGATAAAATGCTGTGAAAACATGGTCATACCACTACCACGGAAAAAGCTTCTTTGGAAGAAGCCCACAGTATTTGTTAATACTTCTTAATCACCCAGTAGTGATGCAGTTGGCTATAGCACCTTGCTGAACTTGGACCTTATTTAGAGTTATTAGTGGCTACTTCATTACTTTGATGTTTAATTCACTTCTCATTGTCAGTTAGCTTAGAGAACAGCGTGGACTAAACCGAGCAGACTGATTTTTGTTTCCAAATAATGATCTATGCAGTGATGAGTTGTGCCTCTTTAGTTATTCAGATGTTTGCTGGTAAGTCTGACATGTCAGCCTCCTGTTCTGCTTATGGGTGCAGATTTGTACTGCCACATTACACTCAGATCAGCAAAAGCCGCTATCATAACACACCTGGTTATTACTTAGTATATTTGCAAGCTGCTATTTGTGCAGGGATGGGCTACGTGTTACTGCCAGAGCGAGGACATGGTGATGTGGGAGACGCACAGAGTTGCATGTCAGAAACTGTTGGGCTGTGACAGTGTCCGGCCAGTCGCTGGGTGGCCAGATGGCTGCTGCTGTGCTGATGAGTCCACATGTTCTCCAGTTTGAGAACTGCTGCCTGAAACCCACTCTTTCTTTTAGCTGCCCCGACAAATTTTTCATAGTTGCATGTTTGGTCTGATTTCTGACCGGACTTGTTAATACGCTCTTAAAAATAACAATATGTTATTTTGTCATGGTCTTTTTAAGAGCTGTAGCTCTGAATATGCACTTTATTGCACTTTACTGCTGACTGCAGTACGAGGAGACCAAAGGAAATTGCCCATACCTCAAACGATTTATAGATTACATATTAAACAAGATACCCCTTGAGTCTGTAGGAATGAATATGAAAATGCAATTGCAAGTTTAGGTGTTGGAGATTAAAAACAATGCTTTGTCTTCTACACCTATGCCACGTAACTTATCCTCCACAAAAAGAACTGATGTATCTTTAAAGTACAGTTTATTCTATCCATTCAAGTTTTTGACCATGTATCCCTTTATAAGCACCAATCACTTCCATATCCTATGCTTGGCATTTGGAAATCTTAATCTATAACGTTAATAAAAAGAAGAAACACTCCACAAGGCTTAACTGAATTCTTGTTGTAGAAGCTGAAGGTAGTAGGAAGGATGGGAAGAGCCAAATATAAAGCATGTCACAGGGAGTTACCTTCTGGCTTTAGCCACTTCTTCCCTCTCTCCCCAGTCCTTCCCTCCCTCCCTCTCCCCAATATCTCCTATGCTTCATTGAGCCCACCTGGAATGCTGGGCCAGTTGTATGTGATCAAAAGGCAGATTTTCCTCAGGTATGGGAAGATCAGATGAGGTTTTGTTGAATAGGCTTGACAACATGCAAGAGTGCTATGAAACTCAGACAGATATTTCTTGTTCTGGTCTGCCTGTGCCCCATGGTGGCTTGACTGCATGCGTAATTCCCTGGCTTGACTGATGAGTGCTGTCATAAGGCCAGACCCTGCTGCTTTGAACCAAAAGCCATTGCACAAATGAAGTCAGTAAGATTGTGATGGGCTGTGTTTACTCCAGCAGCTCCCTCATATTTGCCCATAGGAAAAGATACAGCAGTTCATTTTTGGTATTTCTAGTGAAGAAGGGTCAATCTGTTATTGCCTACGGTGGTGCTGTTCATTTGCATTATGCAAGTGTTTTGAAACTGGTTTAAACGAAGATATCCTACAAACTTTTACTTCCATAGCTGCAAGCTTTCCTACGAAACCATGCTCTTTTATCTCCAGTGCTTGACAGTGCTAGTTCTTTCTTTTCTTAGTGGGCAGGGAGAAGAGGAGGGAGGTCTCAGTCACTTTTTAAAAAATATAGTTTGAAATTCCAAGGCGAGATGCTTTTAATGACATTCCTTGCCAGAACTTAGCAGACTCCAAGATCAAAGTTATCTAGCCACCCATGTCTTTTTAACAGCAAACTATAAGCACTTTAATTCTTCCCTGAGCATTGATTAGATGCGGTATGAACTGCAGTGACAGCCTCCTGCCTCACAAACATTGGCAGAAAGCACAGTCTTAAAATTCACGTAGGATTTGTCTCTAGGACTCTGCGAGACGAACTGGAAAGAGACTGGCATTCTACATACTCAACAATATGCAAATGCTGACTTTGCAAGCCAATATAGCTGGTTTTAAGCAGAAATGAAGACCAAACTTCAAAAACATTTTTATATCCAGATCTCAGTACCCCCAGTGACTCCCAGTTAGGCCTGGAAACAGGTGACCAGATGTTGCATTTGCAAATGCTGGAAGCTGATGGCTGCTGGGCATTTTGAAAATCTGCTCTGATACAATTTGAGAAATGTTTCTTCACACACTGTTACCTGCCAAGGGGTTTTTATTTTGTTGGGGTTTTGTTTTTCTTTTCATGGATTCTGTTTATCACTTACCTTGTTGATACCTGAGATCTAAAGTAGTACAGAGAATTCAGAAATAAAGTTATCACATGAATGCTGCTTTTCGGCATAGCGAAGAAAACAAATTTCATGAGCATCTTATATTGAAAAATGAAAAACATTTTTAAAGAAGAAACGCCATTTGGAAGAAATGCCAAACATTACTGAGAAAATAAATGAAATCAGTTGCTTGCTGTACAATTCAGCTCCAGGACTAGGATGCAGTTAAAGTTTAGATTTTAGTATTTTGGATAGATTAAACATTTAAATTAATGGGAACTTTATGACAAAAATTTTCAGCTTTGGAAATACGTGTTTTGGTTCTGTCAGTTTTTAAAATTCTGGGGTTATGAGATCAGGGAAACTGGTTCCTTGTGTGGGATGCGGAGATGTGAATGCAGTTAGTATTCCCTTCCCAGCAATAATGAAATCCACAAGTGATGGAGATGCTCTAGAGAATATCTTTTCAAGGAGTGTAGGGAGAAATAGATGTTCTTTTTATTGTCCTGTTAATGAAACCACTCCCTTGCCTGCATTTGCAAAATATATGTAAGGTCAGGCAGATTGCTATTTGCTAAGCAGAATAAAATGTGCAGTTAAATAAATAAAATCTGTAAGTGAATATTTATACTGACTGCATAAACAACATGAAGTTGATCTATGTAATAAAGGATTCATGCTTAGCCAAATCAGCATCTGTTTTACGCGGTTTCCTTCTCAGCTGCCTGCATCAGGAGAAAAGCCATCCATCACGGCTCCTCTTTTTCCAAGGATTCAGCAATGCACTCTGAAAGCTCTTACACAAAAGACCTAAGGGGAGAAAGAGAGCAGAGGTAATTGCAGTACATTGCCAATAAAATAATCAGCTAAGCACTCCTGACACTTGAGTTCATGAGCTTTTCATCGCCTTTGAGACTGGGAGGGGAAGTGAGAAATACAGAGGCAGGGTACAGTTCCTACAGTGGCTACTCATAATTATGACAAGCTTTGTTGATTACACACTTGGGGTGCCCATATTATATTGGTGGTGCTTCACTGATATTAGCTTAGTCTTTCAACCAGCTAAGCCCAGGGGCTGTGGGGGCCTGTGCTGTGCAACCAGAGTGCGATGGGCTGCACCCTGTGAGAGCAGCGGTGCCACTTCTCGTTGCTGTATGTGCACAGTGCCGCTGGTAAAATGGCATGAGAAAGAGGACTTCAGAGCAGACTAAACTCTGACCTCAGTTTTTACGTTGTACTTTCTTCAGATGAAATTCCTGTTACGTTCAATNCTTCTCGTTGCTGTACGTGCACAGTGCCGCTGGTAAAATGGCATGAGAAAGAGGACTTCAGAGCAGACTAAACTCTGACCTCAGTTTTTACGTTGTACTTTCTTCAGATGAAATTCCTGTTACGTTCAATAGCCAGCTTGTACTGTTTTAAACACTATGCTTTAAGTTACAATCCATTCTATTGAAAATGAAAGAAACAGACTTTTAAAAAGTATTCTGTTGTGATCCCAAATCTTCTAGAAGATCAATTTCTGAAGGTCTAGGTTTGCCTGCAATTATTGTGCTACATGGAAATTTCACATAATGGAATTTATATGGATTTTTCCTTCAAACACAAAGAAATAAATTATGTAAGTAAATTACTTGTATCAATAAAACCTGCCAGTTAGGATGAATCACAAAGATTAATCTATTGCTTTAAAGTATCAAGCAGCCAATTAAAATTTTCATTCAGCTATAAGCTGCTGCAAAATTAAAATTTAGCAATCCTAATTCTGTGGACAGTTCGACCAGAAAATAATCAAACAGTAAAGAGTTTGTCATGGCCACCATTACGTTAAAACAAACAAACAAGAAGATCTTTTTAGCAGCTTTTTTTTCCAGCATCCCTCACAAAGTAAGGGGAAATATGCAGGACTGTAAGCTTAACCCGTAATTAGCTTAACAGATGCCTGAAGGAAATACACTGGGCCAATTATCAGCACCTTCATTCCAGTGAAAAGAATGTTCCTTTAATATTGAAGCAAAACAGACTGTGTCTATTGACTGGAAGCATAACAATGCACTGTACTTTAGCTGAATGGAGAAAAGTATGTTGTCTATTGATGTAAGTAAGTTCCACTCCTTAGGTAAAGTTACAAAAAGGAATCCTTATGTCATGTTGAAAATGATGGAGATGGGGTCTGGATTAGAAGTGGGCCAAAAAGACTGACCGAACTCCATGGAAAATACTAAGGTTTCAGATATTGCAGCTGGATGCAGAATGAAAATGAATGACAGTATTCTTAAAAAACAAGAAAAGTAAGCGCTGCTCAATATGAAGTGTTGTCTGATGGTTAGGTCACTCTTTTGAGGTGACAGATTTTAGAGTCAAGTCATGAATAAGTCCTTAAAAAGTCACTAAGGTGGCATAAGTCTAAAAATTGAAAGAAAGACTCCCTCAGCCTGGTTTGGGCAAGTTTGTACAGATGCACAACTTGTCACACAGTGAATGCCACACTGTTTGTTGAGCATAAAACCCCTCCGAGTTCTGGGAACAAAATCTTTTTTATGGGATTTGTGCTTTTTGCTTTGAATATAAAGGTTTCAGCACTTAAGTAACAAT
This sequence comes from Steatornis caripensis, assembly GCA_013398225.1. Classification (NCBI taxonomy): domain Eukaryota; kingdom Metazoa; phylum Chordata; class Aves; order Caprimulgiformes; family Steatornithidae; genus Steatornis; species Steatornis caripensis. The sequence goes on from VZSC01009109.1 coordinate 732,437, forward strand.
GGGAGTCCATTATTTCACAGCAGTGTTTTTATCCTACTGACAAGTACATGTTTCTGATGGTGCCTGAAATAATACCAGTTTAGCTGCCTTTGGTGGTGTGTCTTTCTGTCAGTCATATCAAGTGACATGGTTGCGGCAGCGTTTCGACTCCCCATGTCAGACAGCATGACAGGATGGGGCTGAGCACCAGAAGGCCTTTCATGAGTTTTGCTGAGGTGTAGGAAGGGAAGCTAGTGCTTGCGTTAGCTGGCAGAGACATGGCTCGCTGCAGGCATGAGGCTGGCCCAGAGAGGACAGGAACTCCCTGGATTTTGCTGTGGCTTTGCCCTTCGTACCACCGTGAATTTGTTTCGACAAGCAGGTTTTTGCTAACACTTAAACACTTTGTAGAGCTCTGGTGCATTCCTGGCCTTGTGCATTAGCCCTTGGTGGGGATTTCTGGTCCCCCCAAGCTCACAGGTGTGGGCTGGTGGTAGCTTACATTAAACAGTGCAGGGAAGTTACAAAGTCTTTTGCAAGGTAATGATGTGGCTTGGTGGTGGTTTTTTTTTCCCCATTGCATAGCAACTAAATATTCTCATTTTATTACAATTGTCTTGGTAATGAATAGCTTCTGCTTTCTTTTTTCATATAATATTATTATCTTAAATCTCCATTGTGCTCCCTGCTGCCCACAAACATGCCTAACACAAAATTTTCTGTTTAAATTTCCAACAGATAAAAAATGTGGGAGTTGCCACTACCTACAATTTTACATGTTCTGCACTGGTGCAATGTCAGTTGTTATAGGCAGATTGTGTGTTTTCTACACGGTAAAGAGAAAATATCTGAATCTATTCTACTAGTGGGTGGCTCTGAGGGAAACCATTGTCTCCTTGAACTGTCTGGAAATTTGCAATGGATTTAAAATATATTTTTTTTCCTAATGAGTAATTGTCAAATTAAGTTATTCTGGATTTTCCTATAGCAGTTACTTCTGGTCACATTTAACTGGGAAAAGAACTTTATGTTGGGTCATCGGCTTAGTTTGAGTTTCAGTTGTTATTTGTGCTTTTCTTTGTAATAATCTCAAATTTGTACACATCTAGGAGCCTTTACCAAAGGTCGTTCTTATGTTTACTGAAATCCATTGTGTATTTTTCCTACTGAGTTGTCAGTGACTTATCTCCTTCATTGCAAAAACATTTTAGTTCTGACTTTAAAAGCTAGCTGCACAGATCAAAATCAATTTCAGCTTCTGAGGTAGTTGGCCCATGTAAGTATAAAATGGCATATGATAGTGGGAGAATACTGGTTAAACAAAAATAATGATGCTATTCCCTTGTAAAATACTCTGTTTTTCAAACTGAGGTGGGCTTGGTTGGGGTGGAAACACTTTTTCAAAATATTTTTCTCATTTTTCCCCTATTTCCTGCCTAAAAAGAAAATCCCCAGGGAAGCTGAGGAGAAAAGGAAGATTTTGTAGGGAAACACTGCCTTTTAATTTCAAAACAGTATTCACTTTCCAATGCTGAGAATTGCATATGATTTAGAAACGTTTTGCGCCTCCCACAGTTTTTGACCAACACTGAGAAAGTGTCTTCATTGCCTTGTTTAGCAGAACAAATAGAAGTGTCTTCCTCACAGTGCTCTAATGCAAAGAGCAGTGTGGGGAGCTAGTCAGGAATTACTTGCTTCCATTTTCTAACGAACACCTTTTTCTTCTCCTTCCTTTTTTATTTTTCTTGGGATTTTTTCCCCCTGAACAGAGGGTTGAAGTGAGCTAACTCCACTTCAGCTGGTGGGAAATATGTCTTGATTATTTTTCTGCCTTTTCAATCCTGCTGAGTGTGACCTTCCTGCTCCTGCCATGGAACCGTGAGCAGGGACCCTCTCCTGTTGCTGTTTCCCTTGCTTTTAAGATATTAACTAGACATTGTAAAATTCAGTTTGTATCTCCCAGATCTTTGCCTTCGATCTCCATTTTGCTGCCCTTCATGCCTCTGGCATATATTATCTTTGCAGACTTGCATATGCTGCTTATCTCTCTGGGAATCCCTTTAGGTATGATGGAGACTCATTGTAGGTGAGCATAGGTGTTTGACTCCAGCTGCAGTGGAGCCATACAGAGCTGCTGCCCTTAGGAAACAGCATCTTCCTGTCTTTGGGAAAAAACAAAACAAAACAAAACAAAACCAACAAACAACTGTGTTCTGAGGAGCTGTTGCTGCCTTGGTGTCCCTTTCACCAGAGAGTAAACAAACTTTGCTCTGGATTTATGAAGCCCATTGCTCTTTTACATTGATTCTGCACACCACGATTTCTTGCCTAAGGTCCAGGAATTAAACAAGCTTCTACTCGGTGGTTAATACTTGATAAAAGCTTTTCCAAGTGATTGCTAGAAACTATATAGGCCAAAGGTTGCAGTCCGTCTAGAATTGACTCAGTATGTCAGTCAGAAATGACCTTGCAGATAGCAAATCCTCTCAGGATCAATGTTGTGTGGTGGCTGAGAAATAAATAGCACTGAGTTAGTTACAGCAGAATTTAGCTGTAAAACAAATTAGTCTGAAACACTGTATAGTATTTGATCTTGGTATGGAAAAATGCTGTATGAACAGGGCAAATCCATCTTTATTTTAGACAAAGATCTTTGTTTTTCTACCATATGGAGGCCTCTTTCAGGCACAATACTTTTCCCCATGCAGATGCATTTTTAGCCAACAGTTCTACTCTTATCTGTACCTAGTAGACTTCGCTCTCTGGTTCTTATTTATTTGAGTTGCACGGATGGCATAGGCAATCCAAAGGAAGGGGATATGCCATCGTATCTGTTGCTGAGTGATGGAATAAGGGCAGTTTATTCTTTCCACTTTGATTATGACTTTGGATATCAAGAAGATAAATTCAAATTGGCTCCCCCTTGAGACAAGACAGAGAAAGAGCAAGAACTGTAACTCCTTCCTGCAGTCCCAGGCTTGGCTAGGTGTGCAGGAGGTGGAAGATCTGTTTCAGGACCGGGTAATAATGTCAGTATTACAGCACTGGATGCATTTGAGGAGTCAGTTTGACAATTCTTTCATTGCTCTTTTCCTGGAGACTTGCATTCTCCTCAGTCACGGTGAGTTTCAACTCAGTTCATCACCAAGTCAAATAATAAAAAAGTGACAGTTTGCAGAACTCTTTAGCATCCAAATCACTTTTTTGAGAATAAACTCTGTTGATGTCTCTTCAAGAAATAAGAGGTCTGGAGATGAATAAATGTGCTTGGAAGTTTTTACAAAATACTGTTTGATCTTCCAACCAATTCTCCATAGACCAACCTTTATGATTCTGAGTCAGATTGTGGCTGCTTGTGTTGTGTGAAGGACTGTTTTTCCTCAGAACTGTTGCTATTATTTCACAGTGAGTAGAAAACTTTTGAAATTTGTGTGACTTTGATATGGCTGATTATCAGGTGGAAGGATTCTGTTTTGTCTTTTTTGTTTCCTGGGTTCATGCTGCAACAGGAGCTAGCATATTCTTACCAAAGATACTTTGGTGATCAGAGCTCTGTTTTAACCATGGAAGGTAGTAGGAAGATGTTATCCAGGCAATTAAAAGGAAAGGGGGGGAAAAAACCCACCTCTTACTAATATTCTAGTTAGCAGACTAGTTATTGTCTTTTTAAATGCAAGGCTGCAATTTTAGTCAAGTAAAAGGTGATAGGTAGCTTGCCTTGTCACGCAAAATTAATTGCAAAGTGAATATAGAGAGGCATTTGTTATATTTACTCTGGACAAAGTATAATGAATTGGTAAAATATTTATTGCCCTATTATTCCACTTTGTGTACACATAATTCCCATTATCATTAATTGATACATACTTATGTTCAGTAAAGAGGAGATTCCCAAGGAAAGAAATAAAATTTCTTTGTTTTTCACTGAAGTTTAAGGTGTTCATTTTAGTAAGATGGATACATTTGCTTTGCATGTGTCACCAACAGATCTGAGTAACTGAGTCATTCCTCTCTGCTGTACTTGGATCATTGTTTCTGAAATTGGGACGTTCTCTCTTGAATGACTGAGAAGGAAGAAGCTACGAAAGTACCAAAGTCATTATCAGATCAGAGGAGGCCCACAGCTGTGCTCAGAAAAAGGCAGCGGGTATTAAATGCAACCTTTTCATATTCAGCAGATAGTGAAAGAACATGTTCCAACTTTCTTTATGAGCTCTATTAAGAGGAACTCTTGTTTCTACTACATACCTTTTCCTCACTGCCTGGGGTACCTGGAAATCCCTGTGTACCCACTATACCTATTCCTTATTTGCCTGAAGCAACAATCATATGTAGAGAACCCACAAAAGCAATCTTGGTAGCCTAAATGGTCCTTTTCAACAGCTTTTTTTCCTATTAACAGTAAAAATTTCCACGCTGGGGTAACGAAGACTTGGATGCATGTACAGTTTATAAAGTAGTACCTAATTCTGACTTGTCTGGCCAAACGTGAGACAGAGGATCTGAGTAACTGGATTAACCTTTCTGTGCTTCCCTTATAGATCCACAGTGCTCACAGCTGGGAAAAAATAGTATCAGTGAGCATGGCTTAAATCAACAGATAGGATTTTGGCAAGACTTTTTAGGTCTGAAATATGACTACCTGGTATAATCTAGCCAGCAAACTGTATCTTTTTTTTTTTTGGAAACGTTACTCATAGGAGACAAAGACATGCTGTATAAGCATTCATATTTTCTTTATAGTACATATTTTGGGTGAAGAACTCATAAAATGAGATAATCTGTGTTACACATTTGATAGGTCCTTGGGCGTGTTGCTTCTGTTTTGGTCCTCTAGCACAGGGAAGACCCTTTCTTCCCATCCTTTCTAAATGTTAAAGATTATGTTCTTTGTAGTAGAAAGAGACAGCAAGCTCCCCAGAAAGTGCTCCAGGACAGTTTGTAAGTCTGCCTGAAGTTGCCTTCAAGTTAGATCTGGAAAAGGGGTGAAAATTCATTCTCTGCCCCTTAGCATTACCCACGTGGGAAGTAAAAAACACGGGGGTAATGCACCAAACTGCCACCCATTACCTCCGTGTCAAGGAAAGAGAGAGCAGCAGAGGTAGGAAAATCTTGTCTCTTCCTCTCTATTGCACCTGGTCTATGCATTTGCCCCAGCACTGGTTTCCTCTTGTTTAGGGAAAATACAGGGAGGCAGTGTACCGTGGCACTCAGCATCCCTGTTCAACTCCTGTCTTGCTCAAAAGTGAAAGCAGTCCTGCCAGTTGAAAGTGGTGAGAAGGTGATGAGCAGGGTCCAACACCACAACGTTTCCTACCTCCCCTGGAAATACCTGTGTCCAGCTTTGCTCCAAAAATGATGTGTCAGTGATTCTCTCTTCACTCGAACACCTGGTTCCTCTTCAAGTTGCTTCTAATTTTTTTTTTTCCAAAGCCTAATCTTTTGGGATGAAAAATTTTCAGGCGGTTAGTTTTCATGCTTGGCAAAAAACGATTTATCAATTAATACAAAAGGAGTCAATTGTGTGAAAATGTTACTTCCTAAGATATTAGTCTCTACTTCTGCCCAGAATGTTGCCTGTAAATCTAAAATCCTTTTGCAACTTTGCTTCTGACTGCTCAAGTGGGGTAAAGCTTAGCTATGTCCTTCAGCCCTTCCTTACACATTCTGCTATTCAAAATAACTTCAGCATACTGGGAAGATGTATTATCCCTTGGCAGTCCCGTGTCGCTCCGTCAGAGAGCGAGAGAGCTGCCAAACACCATGTTCGAAAGATACGGTACTTTGCTGTCCTACTTTTCCCTCTACATCTCCAGCAATCCCTTGTTGGGTAAAAGGAGAGCTGCATACGCTGCCTTTCGTAGTGTCATAGATTTTCCCATCCAGTTCCAAATCTATCAAAACTACAAGCAATATTTTTTATATAGACATATTGCTCTGCCCCTCCTGCCACCCTTTTGAAACATTCTTGCATACCGCTTTCCCTTTCTTGAGGGTAATTTGCAAATGCCTTCAAGCTCTAGTGCTGAAGGGAGACTGTTTGTGAAAACAGTTTTGCTGTTGTGGCTGCTGGGCTGCACCTTTGTCTTCTCTGCTGTCGCCCTCATTTGGCTGTGAATCTCTGTATCCAGAAGGATAACTGTGGTCTCTCTTGCAAAAATGAGAGTTTTCTAAAGACATTCTTTTTAAAGACATGCTTTCCAAGTCTTTTTTCTTTCTTTCTGAGCTCATTGGGAAGAGTAGGTAGAAAGACTGGGCGTTTGAAAAATAAATGTAAGTTGGTGAGCTGTTAGCGGCAGGTGTGCTACATACACATGTATAAGCCAGAGTTCATTCTTACAAATGCTGTTTCTCTCCCTTAAATCTTGCATTCATATTCAATTTCCATTGTTAACTTTCAAACCTTTTCGGCTGCAGAAAGCGAGAATGTTTTCCTGCTGATTTAATGCCGGCACAGTAGAGCCTGCTCTGCGTAGCACTACAAGGCTCTGTGGTGCACCCCGGCCAATCTGTCTTTCTACCTTTGGGATACTTATTTCCTCATTTTTAGCAGATTTTTTTTTTTGATCACATGTTTCTAAACACAAGCCTTTTGTGGAAAATCAGGTTGCAAATGTACCCCATTTTGTTTAGATTTTATTTTGAAAAGGAAAAGGTAAATTTCTCCATTCAGGAGTAGCTGCTGCCATCTTGCAGCAGGATGAGTCTTCAGGATCCTAACTGCTGCCTTCTCCAAGTGCAAACCAGGAAGAAACGCTCTCCTTCATAAGAGTTAAAACAGGATCACCATTAAAAAGAGAGAAGTGGGATGCTAATCTTATTCTGCATAAAATGAAAATTCAACAGAAATGAGAATTAAAAAGCAAGGATTTCTCCTGTGCTTTTCTCATTGATTTTTTTTTTCTTTTTTTGTCTGCTTGGATTTTTTAAACATTTCAAATGCTGGAAATAATCTCTCACATTGCCATATGTAATGTTGTTTATGCAGGTGAATGAGATCAAAGCAAAAAGGATATGTTTTTCAGAGTTTTAAAATCTTATGACGTCTTTCTTTTTTTTCCCCTCTGAGGTTAAGAGATTGTTACTGAAAACAACAACCAGAAATATGAAAGCTAGATGTGATTGGGCCTGTTTTTGCCAAAAATGAAATTTTGAGAACATGCTGCTTGAGCCAAATTTTGGAACCCTGCGGGTGTGAGTTCATGAGTTTGAGCGAGATTTTTGCCAGTGAGATTTGAGCGACCGAGGGCTTGGTGCTCTCTTCTGCTTATCGAGATTTTTCCAATTGCAAAAATCTTTTGTGCTTTTTAGCAAGAATACAGGTGTTTCTGACATAATTAACTCCCACGGAAACATTTGAATGAGAGTTTGAAAGACAACTGTTTCAGTGTGGGACCAGAGCAAACTGACGTCTCTAAAGTGTCGTAATTTGGGCTACCAGGAGCTTTTCATTAATTTCTCCTAAACATTTTGGCTTTCCTGATTATTATTTTTTCAGATCTCTTCTTGTACCGTTTTGCACAGACCTACTCTTGATAGGTTAGTAAAGAAAGTCTCAGTGCAGTAAATGAAAGAAGATAAGGCCGAGTGAAAAACAGGCTGTCTTAAACGCAGCAGATTTTGTTTATTAAGTAACGAGCACCACAAAAATAATGGCAAAACAGCCTGTGAAAGGTAAATGGATTTATGCTTGAGTCAGAAATATTTGACAGACAGTTTACCCCAGTAGAAAAAGTCTCTCTTTTAATATAACACTAATTCTCAAAAAAATGCTGGAAGGACTCTTCATAAGAGAAGAAAATTGCTGAGATTTGAATGGCAAATATTTGCTGCAGCCATTGTTTTCCTGAAATGCATGTTAAAGTGTTTTCAAATATTGACTGTTCCTATTTATTTCCAGGTATGACATCAGCCTACCCCTCCCCCTATGAAGTCTAAACAGTGCAAAACGTGTTTTTTCACAAAACCTGTATGTTTAGCTGTCCTAGGTTATTGAGATTAGAAAACCCAAGGGGTTTGGTGGCTGAAACTCAAACGATTAGAAATTAGCTCACAGTAGCCAGCAGGAAAAGACAACTGTAAAATATTTCCAAAACTAATGATACTTTATTTGTTCCCCTTTTTGTCACAATTCACATTTGTTACACCTGTTCCATTTAACTACAAATAAAACCTGACAAGCTGCTGTTCTGCTGCTGGATTTTTTTTTTTTTTTTTTTTNTGTAAAATATTTCCAAAACTAATGATACTTTATTTGTTCCCCTTTTTGTCACAATTCACATTTGTTACACCTGTTCCATTTAACTACAAATAAAACCTGACAAGCTGCTGTTCTGCTGCTGGATTTTTTTTTTTTTTTGTTTTGCCAGTGGGCTAAGTATGGCTGATGTTTACTTCCATGTGAACCTAGCAATTTCAGTTGTGCTGTATTCAAGGGATCTCATCTTGATTTTTGTGATAAATGAATGAGATCATTAATTTAATCAAGGCAACCAGACTATGTGACATGGGAACTGAAGTGAGCTTGCTACATCCAGTTTTATTTTGTCAAAGTCAATGGGCATTCATGAAACAAGTGGGAGATATTAATGTAATTAATCCCTTACTAGGGAACAGGTGATTTATTGTATGTGTTATTTTAGTTACTACTATACACAGCCCACTGGTATTCACTTAAATAACCAGTGATGGAGGTTTAATGGGCTGTTACCCTGAAGAACAAGGCTCACTGGGGTAGGAACTGGTGTTCCAGAGGAGGAACAGGGGTGTGCACATTCATTCTAGAGTGACATAGAGACAGACATATTCAGGCTGTGTCTTCGTGAGTACCTTGGGTTTGATCAGGAAGGGGTTTTGGGGACATGGCTGTTTCACCTTGGGGGCAATACTGAACCAGGGTGCCAGCAGGGACCAACAGCAGTTTCTAGTCCACCTGGACACCAGTAGCCACCAAATCTTGCTGGACTTGAATCACTAAGAGAGAAGGAGAGGTACCCAAGGAAACAGATTTTGTGAAGAAAAAGGTATCAACTGTTATCAGCAAGGTGGAGTGCAGGTATGGTATCAGTGCAGGCTGGGTTTATTTCACAGGCTTGATTTATGTGATGAGCCTGGTGCTAATCCCTTCCCACTATCTGGCCATTTACAGCTTTTGTGACACGAAATCTTCATTTTTCATACTGAAGACAAAGCCCATAAACCATTCAGATAATGGCCAAAGGAACAAATGAAAATATCAGCAATTTAAGTGTTTGCTCACCGTTAATATCAGGAGCAGTAAAGGCTCTTTCATTTACATTGCAATGTTAATCCAGCTTTCCAGCCCATACAGTAATTATACGTTTCTTATAGTTGAGTCTATTACATAATTGCATTAAAATCATAAAATTACATCCAAAGCAACTGTGTATTTAACCTATAACAAGATGCAGCTTACAATAGAAAGAGTCCTGCAATTAAACAGGCAACAGTTACTCTCTGTATCGACAGACTTTTTTGCCTAATGAGAAAATGTAATTTTTATGCACTATCATTTTTATTGTTATTTTTAGGGACTTTGAAAAGTCTGGTGGAAATGGATGTGAATGTTATATAAAGTCGAGTCCTCAGTGAATTGCAGCAGCTTTCGACTCCTGCTCCAGATTTTCTCTGCTCCTTTCAGCATACCTGTACTATGCTTGAAGAAGCTGCGCCCTAATCCAGTGAAAACAGAGAATGTCCTCAGCTGCTTCACAGATCTTTTAGCCCACTGATATTTTTCCATTAAAGGTAGCCATACAGCTATTTCTCAGCATGCAGTGATTTTCAGACCTGTTTGACTTAAATTGGTATTTATTTGAGGAAGACGAAATCTACTGGTAATTCATCTTCTGAGTGTAATTGGTAATCTGCTGCTGTATCCCAGCTATGGAGCTGAAATAGCTTTAGTTGTTATTTTTTATCTACTACCCTCAGGACCCAAATTAGATAGCTAATAGACTGACAAAAATAACAGAAAATTGTTCATAGTTGCTTAATCAGATTAAATATCAGCATATTTAAACCCAAATAAGCAATTGGGAAATAATTTAAATATTATATTATTATCTAATTATATATAAAACATAACCTCCTCATTTTTAGAAAGAGGAGGTATATAATAGATTCATTGTACAAATATTCCTTTATGAAATTATCTGCATGCACATTTGTAATTTCTGAGGTACAAGACCACTGATATTTACAGACATGTTCACTGTCATTAGAAACACAGTAGAGGAATTAAAGCCTGGATTTAAAATCTCATCTTTTTTTTTACTGTTGCTTTGCAAATGTAAGCATCTTGTTAATGTCTGAAGTGGTGTAGACTTTATTCTGTTAAACTTGTGTTCTAAGAAATTCTAGTTTTGCTCTAATTACCTTATTTTCAACTCAACCTCTGCTTGCCAGGGTTAACAATTTTCTTTGTTCAAGTCAGCTACCAAGAATATTTTCTCCTTAAGCTTCGTAAATCCTTTAGTACTTTACATATGTATGCAGTCACTGACAATGGAAAACGAAGATTCCCACCATGCACAACAGCCAGACTGAAGCTATTTGCTTGCAAAGGGACGTTCACTTAAGGGAATTGGTGTTAACAGTCAAATACCAACAGTTGAAAGCATTCTCATTAGGAGCTAGAAATGATTGACTGAGAGATGGAGCTACCAAGTGTTTACTGGAATGTGTGAAGGTTTATTAACATTGGCATGGGGATGGACCTATTTGTCTAGACATTTACAAAATCTAGCATGTCTGGACTGTGATTTGTGGGAACCTTTCCTCTTTGTAAACAGTATTTTGTTCTAAGTTATAGACACGGCCCCAAGTACGCTGCAATATTGGCCTAGAGCATCAATTGACTTTGACAGGAACCTGCTAGTCACAAATAGCAGGGTAAAACTATTGCCTTTTTTTAAAATTCCCTTTGAGCTAGGGTCCTGGAATGGGGTATCAGAAATCTGCTGCGTCCTTTATTTTATAAAACATTGTTTTTCTGATAGTATTTCGGATTTTTTTAATTTTTTTTTAGAAAGGATGTCTAGAGTTGCAATGTCAGGAAGAAAGAGATGTGTGTACCTGAGGAGAGAGCATTTCCTAAATTAGTGCAGAACACTTTGTGTACTGGGCACAGATGTTTCTTTTTCACAAGGTCATAAAACGGTTACTAAATACCTGCAGAAAAAGTCCAGAACCTCTTGTTCTTTGCCATTCATCTTCTTCCTTGCTTTAAATTCTGCATTCATCCTCTCACTAGTCTTACCAGAAAAAGACTGCTTTCAAAACTTCTGTAGACCAAAACACTACAAGCATATACTCTCACTTGCTATGTAGGTATTTAATGCTGTTACTCTGTTCTAAGGCAGACACTAGGACAAGTGCTTTCGAGCTGAAATATCGTATCTGTGATTGATGAATGTATTGCAGTGCCTATTAAAGTCATAGTAATTTTATCACAAACCAGTACCGCTCATTTGACATTAAACCTTTGACTGTGGAAAGCTGTAGTGTAGGTTTAAGCCTGGCTTGCACACGGATTAAGGGGGATAGTCATTCTAGGATATGTGCCCCAAAACAAGATGCGATCACAAATAACAGGGCTATGCCTGTCGCTTGCTCTCCACTATGGAAACAGCATGGAGATATATAGCAATATTAGTATAACTGTATTTAAGTATATATAGGCCAGAAAAACAAGAAGCAATTTTCCTGTGATAAATGGAGCACTTCCAGAGCTGTGGAATATCCATCACTCACCTTAATTTTCACTGTACTCAGGTGGGACAAACAAGAAGGAGACTGTAATAGGTACCCTATTGTATTGATCTGAAAAAGAAACAAACCCCAACAACGCAAAAACAAACCCCCAAGCCTTAGATGATTTAACAGATAAATGTCTTCAAATGATGAGAAGAGGTTATCTTAAGATTATTTTTTCTTCTAAGCTCCCAGAAGCAGAACTGAAAGTTGATGTTTATTTGTGTTGATTTTGTTTGTTTGGGTTTTTTCTGGAGTTTTGTCTTAATGCAAGTGAACAGAAAAAGTTTCAGGAAATTGGGTGTTTTCTGGCAGGTTCTCCCTCCCCACAGAACGAGACATCTTCATTCACGGAAAACATGTTCCGTTGCCATATTTCAGCCAGCCCTACTCACCAGTTTTCCTATTGTGCATAGGCCCAACAGGGCTTCTGTGCCAGTGAGAGACTTCAGCAAGCTTCGAGCTTTGAAGGGGCCTTATGTCACGATGAGTTTCTTTTGCTGTAACAAAAGCTGTGAGTGTTAAGGAAAGATCATCAGAGAGATTTTTAAAACGGCCACTTCATTACAGCCTCCATTCATTGAATGACACCTGGTAACACATTGTGCTTTTGCAATTTTGCTGTCAAAATGGATGGTGGTTTATGGATAGTATATCTCATGGAAATAGATTGCATAGCTCGCTGTAGAGGCAGTTAGTCAACAAAATGCACTCTGGCACTTGGTGTAGAGACCGTAATTATTTGACTGGTGGCCAGCCTAGGTAGCACTTGGGAGCCATAAATAGTATTTAGAGGTTGCTGTAAAAGCTTTTTAATTTGTTACACCAGAGTTCATTTACATTGTACACCATATGTCATGGCAAAAGCACCTTCTCTTTGTAGAACATTATGCGCAACACAATATGTTATAAACACTACTTTTTAATGGCCTCCAGAGTAGCTGTAGATAGCTCATCCAGGAGGCTGTTTAAAGATGAATCTGTTACATGGCTGGAAATCCGAGGTCACTTCATTTTAGCTAATGAAATGAGTCAAGATTCGCTCTGCATTTCAGATAAGAACATGGCTCAACGGCAGTTTAATCTCAATAATGCTAAGTAATTTTTTACAGAGTAATGCAGGAGTTGTTACTGTGCTCAGAGAACGCATCTTCTGGAAGTAGAGGAGAAAGACCTTGGTTTTGAAGGGAGGAAGTCTCTGGATGAACCAGAACCCACTGCTGTGCAGCTGACATGAAACAAGACAAATTCAACTCCAGTGGCGTATTGGGGAGGGGTTATCAGCACGTAAAAGATAATTAGCTGTTGTTCAAGGCGACATGAATGTACGCCATAATTCTGTCGCAATTCAAGAAGCTGAAATGTGGAGAAGGGCAAAGACAGACTACCGAAGAATTGAGTGTGTGTTTTCAGGAGAAGATGAAAAAAGCTTAACTGGCTTAGCCCATAAACTGGAGGCTGAGAGGAGATAGGATTATTCTAAATAAATGCATCAGAGAGGATTAAGCATGAGGGAGGAAGAACTACATTAACTGAAGGACAATGATGGAGAAAAAAAAAAAAGGTTGGCCACTATACATTAGCAAACTTAGTCTGGCAATTGAACGATGACTAACCATTACAGGAGTAATTTCTACCTGCCCCCTTTGCCTCCCCAGATGCTGATTATGTGAACGAATGGTAAATTTAGAGTATGTACTAACCTGATAAAACACAGGTGCAGGGACAGTCAACACCTAAACCAACAGGGAATCTGAAACAGCCCTTTCCTCTAGTCCAAACACAGATGTTTTTTTTCTGCTACTCTTGCAAAGGAAATTCCAGTTCACGAAGAAACTCTGGACAAGTTAGGGTCTATTTCACCTGTCTACATAATCCCAAGACAACCGAGAAAAGAAAGAGTTAGAGACTTCACTCTGGAAATCTGATCTCAATTGTTTTTCTTTTTTAGGATCTCCATTGGTTTTGTGCACCCCCCTGCCCCTCCCTTTCTGCGCAGTTATTTCTAAGCTTTTACTGGCAGAAACAATTTCTTATTTTATGTATTCGTGCAGGGCCCATGCGTGGTTGGGGGCTACCATAATGCTAATAAGCATCCTTCTTTGATTTTAATATTTTTCTATGTACTTATTGTCTCTGTCTTTGTTAAATGACTCTTATCCTCAAGCAACTTGATTCAGGAGATTGGTAACTTTCTGAAGCACTGAGAATGGAAAGAAACATTGTTCTTTTAAAGTCAATATTTTTCTCAGTGTAATTCTGCCGTAGCCTTTGTTGCAGACAGAATTATCCTGTTTGGCCCTACTGTGTAAGACATCAGAGGGCTGAAAAAGAACATTATGCCCAGTTTACATGAGATCGCATCCCTCCATGAGCTTTGGAGGCTTTGTAGTTCTTGCAAATTAATTGCAGTCAGACTCATGAAGCTTGTAAAACACACTATATATCTCAGATAAACCTAAAACCTGTTCCCGAAATCAACCTGCTATGTTAGGATGGATATTCTGGTCTCAATGACTTTTACGTTGTGGCAGCAAAAGGAAGACTAGGGAAAATGTGGGCCCGCTGCTGAACGAGGCGGGTGACCTGGTGACGCTGGACACAGAGAAGGCAGAGTTACTGAATACCTTCTTTGCTTCAGTGTTCACTGCTAGGACTAGCCCTCGGGACTCCCAGACTCTGGAGATAAGAGAGGAAGCACGGAAAAATGAAGACTTGCCCTTGGTCAATGAGGATTGGGTTAGAGAGCAGCT
>VZSC01009109.1:747954-776426 GCA_013398225.1 Steatornis caripensis
GGGGTCAGACTCTTCTCAGTGGTGCCCAGCGACAGGACAAGGGGCAATGGGCACAAACTGGAACACAGGAAGTTCCACCTGAACATGAGGAGGAACTTCTTTACTGTGAGGGTAACAGAGCACTGGAACAGGCTGCCCAGGGAGGTTGTGGAGTCTCCTTCTCTGGAGATATTCAAAACCCACCTGGATGCATTCCTGTGCAACCTGCTCTAGGCTAACCTGCTTTAGCAGGGGGGTTGGACTAGATGATCTCTAGAGGTCCCTTCCAACCCCTACGATTCTATGATTCTATTATTTTAGCCTTCCTGTCACTACTCAGCTTCAAGTTTGAGTGTTAGCTGTATTTTTCTAAGATATCAGAGAATATCATTCTCATTTGCCATCTGTGGCACTATGCAGTATCTCTACCTGAAGGGAACTGGATAGCATCACTGGAGAAGCTGTCTGCCCTGTCACCAGTCTTATGTGGCTTCAAGCTTTTACGTCTTGCCACCAAAACTCTCACTAGCTCCTGAGGTGAGGTGATACCCCAAGGACTTGTTCCTACCAGGGCAGTGCAGCGGGGGCCACAGAAGTGTAGCGTCTACAGCTGCAGAAGCATTGCTGCCTGCAGTGCCACAAGATCTCCCTAAAACTTCTCCTTAGAGGGACAGCCTGTCTGCTTTTCCAGGAGCTGAGTAGGAGGCAGCAAAGTGAAGACTGTTTCTATCAGCCTTAGAGTGTTTCTATGTCTAGAAGTGGCCCTGCATATGACCCATCCTCTATCAAAGAGTGCATGTTACAGCCATTATAGCTTTGGATTAGGATATTTCTAAAAAAACGTTTACCAGGTGGTAGAATGAGAATCTGTACCATAATGCCTTGCAAGGACTGACTGTGCCTTCAGAGGTAGAAGTGGCGCTGATCATCCCAGTACGTTAATCAACTTATGCTTATAAAACTTCCCTCCCTGTAGAAAAGGCTTTTGTTGAAATGCAAGGACTCCCTCCAGGGATGTGTGGCTCTCTTTTTCCAAGGTAGGGAAGTAATTAACTGCCACAATCGCTCACCCATGCTGTGCTTCTCACAACACTTTGAAGGAGCTTGTTAGACGCATATAACTCACTGTGCTCATCCCACGTTAAACCCATCAGTTGCTAAATCCACCTTTTCAAGCTGGGGCCGGGGCCAGAGGAGTGAGTCAGTCATGTGGAGCTGGTGTGGCTTCCTGATTTCATTAATTTAGATAATCGTGGCTCTTCTTCAACAGCATCAATCTCTTCTCTGTCTTACGACGTAAGCCTCCGGTTTATGAATTCAATTGCTGGGGCTGCTCGATGATCAGTTTTAAAAATTCTTTGCTTTCCCTCATGCGTGTTGACACTGTCCGACTGCCCACTCGACAAATCGAGTCCAATTTGTGTCATAATGAGCTTTCGGAGAAGCGATAAAGTTTGAATGCCACAAACTGGCAAGGAATTATGGCAGTTCCCAACTTCACTCTGTGATTCTTTCCTTCTCCAAAGCCCTCGTTGCTGTAGCACTGCAAGTGGGGGGATCAGCTCTGGAGACTTTGATTGTGTAAGGAGGAAACATGGACTTTGTAAAAGTAAATAAATAATTACTGAGGGAATATGAGTGTTAGGCTGATTGACAGTGGTGAAGAGAGAATATTTTGGACTGATTTGTAAAAAGGGGGGGTGATATATTTTCGGGGGCTTAGTGCATTTAGAGAGGTTTACAGGTTAACAAATAACTACTTCTGTTTTCATGCAGGGCACGGGAACACATTTGTACCTTGGTTTCTCTAACAACTTCAACATTTCTCAAAATTCAGAGGCATGCAGACTTTTGATGGATTTTTTTTTCTTTTTTCCCAAATACTGATGAAGTCCTGAAACACAATACTTAACCGAAATTTTCACATCTGTAAATTAGAATTCTGAGCTGGTAATCCCGTAGAGTCAACAGCTGAAAACTAGCTGTTGAAGCCAAAGGATTTGCATATGCATAACCCAAATGCGTGTTTGTTTGTGTATGTAACATCAAACAATTTAAAAGGAAATTATGATTTTATGTAATTTTTTGTAAGTTTTTTTGTGCCTTGGAACTCCAGATTGCTATACAAACATGTTCATTCTAACAAGTTTATAATTTTTCACTGCTGGTGTTTAATCTTGGACTTTTTTCATCATCTGTTTCTATGGTTTACAAATATCCTTTGTGGTTTTTAGAGCATTTTCAGAGCTATGCCTATGTTATCTGTGTGCTTAGAATCATGCAAATCTGTCACATAAATATAATTCCCAAGTTTATTTTAAAAAATCTAAAAATACTGATAATAAAAAAGCTAATAATTATATGGTACATTGTTCATAGCTTAATGAACTCTCCCTTTCAGTCACTTTGTTATTTTATCTTTTTTTAGGGTTATTGTGTCATGCTACAGCAGTGACACAGCCATTCCAGAATTCAGCCTTCATCTTTGTTCTGTTTAAAGGTGAATCTTGCAACCTCTCTGACAACACATGGGTATAATCAGAGGAGCTTTAATCTGGTAAACCAAGAAACAGACCTGGGAATGCTTTGATTGATATGATTAGCTATTCCCAGCATAAATAAGTGACAAGGATTTAACTGTCAGCTGTCTCTGCTGTCTAATTTCCAAACTGGTGATTTTAGAGGTAAGCACAATGTCCAGAAGTCTGCAGACCTGCTTAATACAAGAAGCACTCCTTCTCCATTTCCATGGATCAAATTCCATATGCACTGAAAGCAGCTTCAGGGGGCCCACAGCAGCGTAGTGGGTTGTGCCTTACGAGGCCATCGGAAAACTTCCACTGAATTCAGCAGCTTTGTTTACCCCTGGGGTCTGATCCAGGCAATGGCGAGTAGCGTGGCTCGGTGAACTGCACCGTTATAGTGAGAAATAACAAATCCTCTCAGATGTTGCTGAACGAGTGTTCAACTCGGGGGTGATTTCGCAAATGGAGGCCAAGGCCTCTTGCAGGCGATATGACAGGAAGCAACATAATGTAGCGTGGCAGATTCTGCGTGGAGGAGAATTGGGGTCATTTGGTATGCCCATGTATAATGCAACCTTATGCCATAATTAAGACGCTGGATAGAAGCTGTTGAGAAGGATTAGCTACTGATCCATACATTTTATGGTTCTGTTTATTTAAGATAAAGCCTCATGCTGGAGAGCTTTCTTTTTTAATATTAAGCCCCTTTAAAGCTTTAATTTCTTGATTTTCTTTGTAAATGTCTATTTTTTTAATGTCTTTATCTCTGGTTAGGTGAAAAGAAGGTTTTCTAGAAGGTGCTCTGGCTTAAGAAGCTGTCCTGTAAAGCAGGACAGAGATCTATAGAATTGAACCATAATTCCCATGATTCATCGCAGCACTATACTCAAGGGGAAGTGTGTCGCTTGTTTTCCAGCAAAAGTGGAGAAATCTCATTTTTGAAGTATATGGAGGTGATTGTGTGTGCTTTCTTTTTAAATAGTGAAATTCCTCATAAAAACTGGGCACTTCCGCTGAAATATTCTTTCCTCAAAAAACCTGATTCTCTATTGGTAGACAGCTGTGACAGAAAAATGTCACCTGCTCAAATTGTGGAGAGAGAGACAGTGAGATGTGAAATAATTCTGTAGGAGGAAGTTATGAACCGAAGGCCCGAGTGGACATGAGCTTTCGGACCCGTGTTCTGTCAGCTTTGGGAGAGGAGAAAGGGGACAGGCACAACCAGGTTACATTTAATTATTCAATTAATTTCTATCACTGGTTATTTCAACTCTTCAGGCTGGTGCTTAGGAACAAAAGGTTGGGGCAACCATCTGTTTCAGAAGTGTGCCAGTGAAAATAAAATTATCAATTAGTATCAAAGGCAGACTTCTCATCTGACACAGAAAGTGGAAAAAATGCAGAAGTATGAAAGCCTGTGAGCGGACCCCTTAAAGTTTAAGGTGTGTGTCGTGGTTTGAGCGCAGCCGCTCGCTCACTGCACCCCCCCCTCCCCCCCCACCGGGACGGGGAGGAGAATCAGCAGAGAAAGGGGCAGCCCTCGTGGGGTGAGGTAAGGACAGTTTAATGCAGCAGCACAGAGAGAGACAGAACAGTAACAACTACAATGCTAACGAGAGAGAATACAAACAAGCGATACACAGCACAAGCGCTCACCGCCCGGAACGGGAACCGGAGCCGCCCCGCGCCCTGCCCGGCCGCGCCCCGCCCTTGCCCGGCCCGCCCCCCGGCTGTGGGCTGGGCGGGACGGCAGTGGGATCGAATACCTGCCGGGCTGCTGTGGGTCGGCTGCCCCCCTCCCAGCGTCCTGGGGAGAATTAACTCTATCATAGCCGAACGCAGGACAGTGTGTTTGAAACGGATCTGTTTTTTCTAGCTAAAGAAAAGTCATCCTGCTTCTCTCTCTTTACTTTTCTGTGCTGTTTTCTTGCTCTCAGAAAATCTCTAGTTGATTTCCAAGTTAGATTTATAAATTTTATACTTGCCTGGCCCTTTGCAATTCCCATGGTACTTCAGTGGAGATGAAGGCCTTTGAAGACCATCTCTGCAACGTTCAGAAGACAGTTATTTCAGGACATTTAGCCTGGAGATGACCTTCCTCCCATTTTGGTGAGATGAAAAAAAAGCCCAGAAACTACTTGAAACAATTCTTGAGGGCTGCACCAGATTGCTGCCAAGTTCCCAGAAGATTAGACAATTTCTGTTTTCCTGTGGTGGGTAGGACCAGAGGCCCATCTGCTCCATGGATGAAAACAAGGCATAGTAACCCCTTGTTTGTGTGTGGTTTGCCCATAAGAGACTTAAAGGTTTGTCTGTGTTATGGTATATGTTTCCTTTCAGAGATTGCATAGGTACGGTTGGCCAAATTCACCATCTGGGGAAGAGTCCTTCTTCAGTCACTTGAAGCAAGGCTTAGGAATACAAACACATCACAAGGCTCTTCTACTGGGAAAACCACTCTCAGAACCAAAGCTGTGTCAAATAATCTCACGTGCCACACAGATTTCACTGAGAACAAGCAATAGGTGCAAAATGCAAGACTTTGGAATTAAAAAAAAAATTAAAATCAGCTCTCTTGAATGCCTTTGTATCTCTCAGTGTCTCCAGTTCAGAAAACAGAACATCAGTCATATTTATGAGGAGTAATTTGTATCAATTCATAATTATCTTGTGTAAAATTAATTCTCTCAGTGCATAAGTAAAGTAAATATTCAAAGCTAAAACGAAATGGCCATAATAAGATCTTTTGTAATAAACACGTGCATACTGCTCTCAGTAAACGATTTTTGGGTCCTTTTGCAAGACAGTAGCACCCACCCTGAACACCCTGGTGCTGTTCAGAGAAGGGAGCTTGGTCTTGTCTTCTATTTGCCGCTCATCCCACACTGCAGAGTCTCATCTAATCTGGAGTCTTGAGCTATAAAACCAATAACTGATGTTCTTGCAGGTAAAAGTTCAAGGTTCAGCTGTTTCCAATGCAAGCCTTTTCCCTTTCCTGGATCCTTCTTAAATTCTCTCAGCATACAAATTTATCTCAGTGTGCACTTGGGTTTGCTTTTCCTAGGATACACAGGGTGAGAGCTTCTGGAATCTGAAGAAAGGCCAATTTTAAGAATAAGCAAGCAGGTACACTTCAGGTTTTGCATCTATTCTTCCCCCTGCCTCTAGTGTAATACCTATGTCCTGTCACGATCACTGTTTCCAAGCTCTGCTGATATTAATAGTACTTTCCAACAAACTAACTCATTTCCCCACCCTGGTCATTATGGGCAGTCAGTGACCTTTAACAGATGAAAACCTGAGGCACTGCTGAATGAACTTGCTCCCTGCAATCAAATCAAATTCAGAGGAGCGATTGTTGCATTAAGCCTTAAACAATGTTTTTAAGGACAAATTTACTTTTGTTTGTTTGTTTGTTATTACACTCAATGGCACAGATGAGAGAGATGTGCCATTTTGAGCTGTTAACAGTTCATATTTTTTTTTAACTCCTCACCTGGATCCCAAAGGATGCAGGAGAAAATCTACTAAATTTGTTGGTTTTTTTTAACACTAGTTTTGTCTCACCTTTATCCAAGTCATGGAGTTGCCCCTGGAGAGGTAGGTAATTACATCAGACTCTGTATGAGCTTAGTAATTTTGGGATATGCAGTGTGTGTTCTGCATGCTATAAAAATGGGTGCCTCCAGGTGTGGGTTACTGTACAATAAGGTGTACAAGGAGGTGAATTTATGAGTATGGTCCAGCTGCGTTGAATGGCCATCAACAGGCAGAGTGTGCCAGGGCATCTTTCTCTGAAGAATTTTTCTGAAGATGCTGTGAATTCACAGCATTCTTTTGAGGTAGAGATACAATTCTGTACTCCTATCATTCTTGGCAAAGCAAAAATTGTCAGGGGGGAGTGGAGAGAATGACTTTGTCTGAATGTCTAAATACCCCCATTTTTAGATGATCTTTTATGTATACCTTAAAATACCCCAGCATATGAAGGCACACATTCAGACAACTAAAGGTGGATGACTCCAACAGGAAGGTCCTTAAAAATCAATATGGACCATTGGAAAGCTCAAGCCACTAGATTGCTTTTAGTGGAGTCAGTGGAATGGAAATGGAGATACCTGATTTTCAGTGACAGTAAAATAACACTAAGTGGCAGTTTATCTGGCAAGGTGGTTTTACAGCCAGAACAGAGGAAAAGCTTACAGAAGACTCTCTATTTATGAGAATCAATGTGATGCACTGAGGTGGCTGTTGTCTGAGCTCTTCAAGATTGTTCCTAACATTTAAAACTACTTTGTTTTTAAATCATGTTACAACTAGGAGGTTAAGCCTGTGTTTCAGGCACTCTCCTCCTAGCTTGCTGCGGGACAAGATAATCTGCTTAATGTTTTTCTTGAGGGAGATGCTCTTGCCCTCAGCTGGCCAATGCATCTATCCCCAGCCAGGACACTGAGTGTCCTAACAGTCTGACTGTCTTCTGTGTTTGATGTTGGTTTCAGGAGTTTCATGTTTACTGATTTCTCCTTTGGTAGGAATAAGGTGCATGGAATTTGCCATCATTTTAGTACCAGGCAATTTAAAGTAAAAACAAAGAAGGCATTAATTTCATTTTAATGCAATGAGTATTTAAATAGTTACTATATTTAGTAGTACAAAATAGGAGAAGAATGTTTTATAAGTACCTAAACAGTAGCTTAGCTCCAAGAGGTTTGCTGTCTGGTTCATTCGTTTAAGAAGTTAACAAGATATTTATATCACTTTCTGTTTTCCTCTACGTGGTCTCCAAAGAACAGGCTCTTGATATGGGGACAAAGCTATTTTCCATATGTATCTGTTTTTCTCTGGGATTCCATTCAAATCAAATTTCTCGCTCTCCGCTTAGGGATATACATAACAGAGTTTATGAATTACTGGAATCAAAATATCAATTGTCATATTTCCCTAACAGATTAATGGTTACCAGTTTGTAAATGCTACTGACGTCCCTTATGTGTTGACAGATAGTAAACAGAAACCTTTACTGAATGCAAATGCAAAGCCTAATGACTGATTTTGTAGTTAAATGGACTATAAATTGGTAACAGCTCCACAGTAAATGCAGTGCTGTATACTATGTGAGTGGGGCTTAGAGCTCTTGCAGCTGGGCAGGCGGTTTTCAGAAAAAAAATCAGTAAGAAAACATTGATTGATTAAAGCTATTAATGAATCTAGATATGTTTTGAGAACTTTTGTCATTAAAGGTTTCTCTCAGCTGCAGGATGTGAAGTATATTTTGAAAAGGAATACAGCTCAATAGAACCACAGTAGTGATTTTTCTCACCAGCTTTGTAGCAGCATCAGGTTTTACTTCCCACTGTGCCACATATCTTACACTTTTGCTTATTCCAGACCTATTCGACTACAAACGTTCTCAATCTCTGAATAAAGAGATATTCAGTGGAGGACAGAAAAAAACTACAGGATTGCTGCAACCGTATGGCAGTGACTGGACATGTCCTCTATGACTTCATATGAAAGACAACAACAACAACAAAATCTTTTTGAAGGGTGATGAATTCAGACACCCCAGCTTTGCTCATCTGGTGAAAATGCATTTTTCCTCTGCAGATTGAGAGACACCCCCCAAAACGTATTCAGAGTAGGAGCCCGAGTTTTTTGCTGAACTTCCTGGCTGTTGGAGGTGCCTCTATCCCCAGGGACTAAAAATAGCTTTGATTAACCCGCTCAGTTAAGTTCCTAAAGTCAGACGGATTCAATCTTCTTTCTACACAGCACCTACTGCGGGAGAGCACGATGCTCAGATCTACAGAGAGAATTTGACATCTAACTTTCTTCTTTAAAGAGACAAGTCCATTGATATCACTAGGAACAGGGCACATAGATATCTCTGGATCTTCAAATTTGCTGGGTAGTGCTAACATCACAGCAAACGACAATCTGTCTCCTCAGATTTTTGTTTTTGAACTGCCTTTATCACGTGAATGTAAATTCATTGTGGAAATATCTGTTTCTCATTATTTCTTTTTCTCATTGAAATGCTAATCAGGCTGCCTATTTTGTCTGACTTATACAGATACCTCTTAGGTGAAGCTGTAGCTTGCTAAGCTTCTTCTTTATCAGCATGATGTTTCTCTGGACCTTCTCGTGGCTCTCCTCCTTGCGTAGTAACAAGTTGGGAATCCACAAGCCAGCAGGACTCTTCCTGCCTCTCAGAGTCTTGTGTGTGGCTGTCCACTACCAATGCACCTGCAGTTACCCGTTGCCGATGCTGTAACAGAGAAAAGCTGTCTGGGATTATTAGTTCAGGCATTGCTTCCCTTCTTATATTAATTTAAATGTAGGTGTTGCCTCGAAGGCCCTGGTGCTGTGTTTTGTGAAATAATGCATTTGAATGCTTGTTGTTGCTGTTTTTTGGGAATCGTGGTGGTGTGTCAGATTAGGTAATTAGATCGCTGCTACCTCTCCAGAAATACTGGATTCTTAAGAAGTGAGTTGGGCTACTGTTATTATTTACAAGAAAGAAAAGCGCAGAGACCCTGACTCTGTTACACTTGTCAGCAATGAGCACCTCAGAGAAGGTCCTGTTTCTAAGATAATGGGTTTCCCTACCAAATGCAACTGTTGCTAGAGGAAACTGAGGAGTGGATTTCCTAACACAAGGGAAGACTTGTGCTTTTAAAATATTATTTTGATCTAGAGTGAATAGAGATTTTAGGAGAAAGTGTCATGTGAAATCAAACTTTAATCCATAAAAACTTGAAAATATTTTATTTTGATAAAATGGAGATAGTGAATTTTTGTGTCAACTTAATGTGCATGTGCACAAAAATATAAACTGATATAATCATCTAAGCATTTTGCACATAGAGATTGCTTTATATAACATTCAAAAGTGTTCTGGAAATTGTAAAAATAAGATGTTACAACATTTTTCAAAATGATCCTTTAAAAATAATCAGAATTTCTTCTAAAACATTTTGGCAGGAGGAAAGCTGAATGTTTTCTTGTTGTATAAGCAGTAATAGAATTTTCTGTCTTTTACTTTGACTTGTAGCAACTTTTCTAAGCAGAATGAACAATATGTCCAAGGTGAGACTAGAAACTTTTGTGTAATGCAGAAACTATGTTAAGATATCATGAACTTTAGTCCATAACCACTATAATCAGAAAGCTTTTTCTTTTGTCTCAGCACCTGCTAAGGCATTTATCTGCCTGTCAGAAACTTTACAATTTTCCCCTTCTCTTGTAGACTGGTCCAAACCCAAACTGTATAGATACATATGCAGGTGATATGGGGCAGCCGAAACCCCAGGCTCAAACTTTGCAGCTGGGTTTGCAGTGCTTAGAAACAACAGACCTTGGGCTAGACACCTAGAATTTTGGAAATACTGTGATTTCAGTGAAAGCTCATCTCTAGTCCTTTGATGTCAGCTTCACTTGGAATTCTGTCTCTTCTTTTGATGTTTTTGATGCTCAGAGTTCAGAAACTCTGTGCAGAATTGCCAGTTTGGCTAAAGCTTCCTGCTAAGGTAGCTGTTAATTTTAACTGGTAGATGCAACCATAAATCACCAGGAAAAACAGAACTTTAAAAATCAGACTGCATCAGCATCTATCGTTGGTTCTACTACATCACTGAATTAGTATCCAACCCCAGTTCCCTTAAGCAGATCAGTCATATGGTTAACAGGTTCCCATGATGCCATCCCACAGCAACCAGTCTCTGTCTGTTACATCCCGCACAAATTATCACCAACTCTTCTATCCCTCCTCTTCTTCCTAATCCCCAAATGTTTAGCACACCGAAATCTCTGGAACGGTGTGCCCAGAACAAAAACCACCACCGGCATCAGGGCTGCTTTTCAAGTGTCTAGACAATCAGCGCTGGCTTGTTTCACTGCATGCGAATTGGCTTGGAAGAAGAGACAGTCTTTCCTCCCAGGCAATCAGCACTGCTAAAGCCATCATCTGCTGATTGGTAGTGTATCCGAGACTGGTCTGTCCATTCGCATTCCCAAAATATTTATATGAGATTGTGGTCATGTCACATCTGGCCACTTAGGGAATATGCAGTAAGTAAACCATTTTCATTGCAGATGACAGATGGGATTGGGGGAGGAAGGACTGATGAATATCACAAAGAGCTCTCCATGAATATCCTTACATTTTATTGAGGCTAGAGCTAAAGATGGTATAGTTTGAAACAGAGGCAAGTCTGTTTCTGAAATTATTGGGGAAGCAATATGGAGGG
Organism: Steatornis caripensis; assembly: GCA_013398225.1. Classification (NCBI taxonomy): domain Eukaryota; kingdom Metazoa; phylum Chordata; class Aves; order Caprimulgiformes; family Steatornithidae; genus Steatornis; species Steatornis caripensis. Next base: position 758,708 of record VZSC01009109.1, read on the forward strand.
AGCAAGAGATTTTCACCTTAAACAAATAAACAAACTTAACAGATTTTCTATGCCTCACAAATAGGGAAAGTTGAACAGTCTCTTGAAACAGTTTAAGGACACTAAAATGCTCAGACATCCTTGGGTTGCCATTGAGATAAGCAGATGCAGAAGGGGGGAGTTAATGGGTGGCACGTCCATTTTCTTGATCAGCGGGAAGGAGGTTCTCCAAAGCCACTGGCCTTAAGTTTATGTGTACTGATGCTGATGGGAAGCAAGTGAGTAACTAGAAGTATTTACTCTGTGCAGCATCAAGGTATCAATGCATGTTTACATGGTATGAAAGTACATTGATGTCAGCTGGGACTTGGACTCCATACGTGTTAGTGAAGAGTAGAGAATGTCACTCTAGTGCTCAGAAAGCTTACACCATGGACACTGGGGCTTAGGGTCCTCTATTTTGACAAACAATCACTGCTTACTGTCTGTGCCATCAAACCAATGCACTGTTAAGCTGATAAAGCATTGCAGTATTCCTTCTCACTTGTTGATTTTGCTCTTCTCCATCTCCTGTTTGGCCATCTGGGATGCAGTCTCTTTCCAAGAACTGAGCCACACTGAACAACTGCCGTGTCGCTGCCACTTTAGCAGCCCCAAGTACCTCTCAAGGCCTTGTGATTGAGTTGGTAAAGGAGGAAATCAAGTGCATTGCTTCTCTCTTGTCAATAAAAGTCAAAGCACAACACTTCACCCCACTGGGAGGTGCTAAGTCACTGTAGAGTCAGTGAAATAAACATTCATGTCCAAGAGCTGAATCTTGCGTGGAGTTCCCCAGGTCCGGTGGTGGTCTGCTTGGCTTTTGTAAGGAAAGATGAAAAGCATGAACTCCGCTCCTCCAGAGACAGAAAAACTGATTTTTTTCATAGATCTAGGAGCAGTTTGTTATTTATTTTCACATTGAATTTATCTGGATTCTGCAGAAGCAATTCCTTCCTTGTATCTCACCCACAGGCTGGAGCTCAAAGCTGATGGCTGGTTTAGCTGAGGCTTGCAGCCTTGTCCTCAGCAACTATAGTTGAAGTTCAAAATGTATTTGCTCCTCTGCAGTCTGCTGGAATGACGGGACTACAACTCAGAAAGCTGCTTGCAGCTTTAGAGAAACTTTAACGTTGAATGAAATGGGTTTTAAATGGGAGAAATGTGGTGTTACTGGAATGTCGTCTATTGTACATCCACTATGGGGTTGGCATCTTCATTACTGGGAGATGCGCCTGGACATGCTGTACTGAAGTTATATCAATCCAGATCTCAACTGGAGAAATTATATTCACATATATGTTTTCTCCTAGGAGATTAATGTTGTTGCCAAGAAGAAAAATAATATAGTTTGGAGGGAAGGTTTACATACAAGGAAGAGTGTGCGTCTTCGTATTTGCATCCTGCAGATGTCTTGTCAATTAATGTTGCTGCAGCTAAATTCACAGCAAATGGACCTTGGGCCTTAGCTAATGCAACAGTTCTTGAAGTTTTAGCGGTTCAGTTCTATCTGAGCAAATGCAGGCTCAAACCATGTGAATCATCTCTGAGTTTTTAAAAAGCAGCTTTATTTAAAAAAAATGAAAGGTAAATGACTTCAGATGGCAAACTGCATCAGGAGAGCTAAATAAGGAAAAAATATTGTTACAGTGACAGTAATATTAGCTGCCACAAACAAAATCAGTCAATAAAAGCACTTTAGAAAGTTAAAAAGCCAAATGAATGAATAAGCCTCTCCCTAAATTCAATATTCTCTTGTATAAAATATTAGCACTCGGACTAAAATCACCTCCTGAGTATAGTATTTTTTCTGTTTTATCAGCAGTCTCTCTCTTCCACCTAGTAAATTCATTTATTTGTTCCAAACTGCAGTGTGTTGCCAGCACTTTCCAATACATGTATATAAGATAATGCACCCTTCATCTACTCTAAATCTCTCATTCTACAGGTTATTGATTTAGCCATACTGCTGTAAAGACAAATGGCCAAATTCTCTGCCCTTCTCTGGCTCAAGTGACCAAAGCTTCTCTTGCTTGGTGAAATCTGCCTCCGATAATGAGGGCATTGGGGACTATGTTTGCACGTGGCCAAGTGTGGAGCCTGTGTTGACAGTCACTTGCCCACCATCCCGGTAGCTCACAATTAAGGTTATGCTCTGATGCAGGCTCAGTTCAAGCTGCAGAGGATTTCTGAAGGGAGAAAAGCCAATCTTTGTCTGTGGACCCAAGAAGTTCATCACCAAGAACAAGTAGAGGCAAGGAAGAGCTCTTCACCCATAAATCTATCCCAACTTCCTTTTTCTAAGCAGCAGAGGTAATGAACAGTGTGTCAGCCAGTAGTCAGAAACACGGGTAATAAAAAACATCCCAGACTGGAATGCTTACATTTGCTATTGAGTCTTGTGTTTCTGGTAGGAACATAGACATCCCACCTAAACTACCAGTTCCGTGAAGAGTTAACACTAGATGAAGATTTTCTTTTGTAACAATGTGGAGTGACGTGTGTGACCCTTCAGTTTCCAATGAGTCTGCCCAGGACTGTGAGCCAGCCAGCTCATCTCCTTTCTTGAGTAAAGCCTCCTAAGTTTCATTACCCTTAACTTCCGGACTGCAGGAGGTTCTGAGGTCTGTATTTTCATGCACTTTTGAACGCACTTGAATCAACAAGGCTTATCCTGCACTTTCTGTCAGCAAGATGCACTTGAATTTTGACCTAGTTGATAGGGAAATTTTCACCCTGCCTTCCAGGTAAGAAGCTGGAGCAGTGATCCAGGCTTCCTCCACCTCCAGGGAGGGTTTTGGTGGCTCAATGTGTCAGAAAGCAAGTTCAAAGAGGACTCCCAGGACCTCAGTAACAGATACCGTGGCTGCCTCTGTAGGGCATCTTCCTTTTGTGAGCACACGAACTCTGCCTGTGTCGTCCAGCCAACCTCTGCTGCTACGTACAGACCTCTGTGATAATTCTCTGATTTACAAACTCCCTGGGAGTCACCTCAAATTGTCACAAATGAGCAGGAAGAAGTAAGAGCAGAACAGTCCCTAGCTGGCGGCTCTGGCTGTGGTTTGTCTTTTCCAGAGGCAAACATATAACCCGAATGGTTAAGAACTACCTGCAAAATCTTCTGGGGGCAGAAGGGAAAGTTGGGAAGATAAATTGGCCATGGCACTTTGCTTTTCATTCTTGTCTAAGCAAACACTTGTAAGAGTGTTTCATCACTCTTACAGGACAAAACTCAAAAGAAGCCACATACAACAGGTTGACTTTTGACTAAGTAGAAGGAGCAGGTCCTCTGGCACATACCAAATGCTCTGATGTCCAGGTCCTTCGCAGCCAAGGAAACGTGCTGCTTTCCCTTTATGTATCAGTATATCTCCACTCCCGGATCCAGGGCTGCATCAGCCCATTCCTGAAGCGACCCAGCAAGCAAACTGTTTGCAGTTCACTTCCAGCTACCAGACAGTACCAAATTTGATGGGGTTTTGTTTGTTTATTTTCCCTGACAAGGACATCTGTTTACTAGAACTCATCTCCAGCTTTAGTGAACATCAAAAGGGATGTCTGTGAGACTGCAGCTGGATTTAAATAGTACAAAGCCCTTCAAATGACAATTTAAATCTCTTTTTCTCTTCTGCATTCCCAGTCTCCAAATAGAGACAGGTTAATTTTAAATGCTTCTCCAGCTTTTGCAAATCAGTTTAACATGACTGTCCTATCTTGTTTTTCAGGATCACCTTTGGGGTTAAGTGTAGCATTTATTTTTAAAAATACAAGCAGAAAAGAACACGTGTCCTTAAATACATACCTGTGTCCTTTTTCTTCAATAAAAGTAGGTATCTGGAGCGGTGGGGGAAAAGCTAGTAAATCCGGGAGCATTCTTTTTTGTTATTCCTCTCCTTCTAATACCAGCTAGCATACACTTAATCTCAAGAAGATCTGATTTAGGAGTACTGTGCTTTCATGTTGCATGCCTATATGACTGTTTATTCAGTTGTGAGTTGATTGATTAGGAAATAAGTGCTTTTCAAGTTGACAGTATAAATAATGAAACTTTATTAGTGATATATGTGACACATTTAACAATGCTAATTTTCCGTACTGCTCTGTGTAATTCACTTGCCTTTTCCAGTAGGCTGTAAACAATAGAAGGTTTGAGGGAAATCGCTGATTTGTTGTCTGTTTAAAAGGCAATGGAAAGGAATCCAGAATTTAGAACTATTTCCAAAGTGCCACCTAGTGGAAAAAGAATTGAAGCCACAAGAAAATTGAACTCAAATACAGCTTTGGAGAGTATGTCTTAATACACAGAACCGTCTCTTCCTCTACAGCTGAACACAGGCAGCTACTAATGGCTTTTCTGCAGTTTAGTAATAATTGAAAAACTATATTTATTCCTTTTTTATTTGTATTATATATATATATATATATATGGTAGAAATAATGAAAATTTATGCCTTCTCTGCTTTTAGCTTTTTGAAAAAATAACAAATGTCTGGCCTGAGCCCAGACTTAAGGTTTGATTTAATCATCTCATCTTCTCATACCTCAAAAGCTTTGTCATTAAAACTTCATTTTCACTCTTTTAATCAAAATATAGACCTTTACATTTAAAGTGACGATCTGTACAAATTTAAGACCGCTGTTATGAAAAAGAGCTTCAAAAAATCATGTTGATGCCTTGTTGCTTCCAGGTGTGGTTTCATCCCAGGTGGTGCTCGGTGCTCCTTAGCAAAGCCGCAGCTGCTGTGGTCCTGTGTTTATAACAGACCCATTGCTACCCTTAAAGCAGGTTTCTCATACCACTTAACATCTTGTTACGCAGGCAGTCCTGAGGCTGTCAAAAAAACCCCACCGTTTCTGCTGTCTCTGCAGATGCCAATTCTGCAGGTGTAGCTCTGAGTTTGGTGGGGGAAGTAGCAGGAACTCACCAAATTATTCTCCCTGGAAGGGGCCCAGGAGGTGAGCAGGGCTTAGCTCAGGCAGGCAGGCTGGCGTGGCTAGGGGGCAGAGGAAGTGAGCTGACTGGTTTGTGCACACAGATATCCTTGCATTTCTCTACCTGCCCACTGTGGGTAGATCAAGAGTAGTGTTCCATAACCTAGATGGCCCCTTGTTGTTGTTTTTGTGACATCCCAGGCTTTTACCAGTAAGACCTATAAATTTGTTGGCCTGAGTAAACCTGAGGCTGTAACCTCTACTGCCTTTAGTGCTGAGGCTATGGAGCAGGTCTGTGGATGGGCGATGCTGAAGGTGGCCTTCTGAGGAAGGCTTGTGTCTGGGCAGGTGCATGTATCTTTTCTGTTATGGCTGCCTCCTGGTGGGGGAGATTGGGGATCCTAAAATAACAGTTTCTGCTCCTACAGTATCCTTTATGAGCAGTTCCTGTCAAAGGGTGTTGGTGCTGTGTTGGAAGTGTTGCCTAGCTTCGTTAGTTTGGTAAGGATTCACAGCTATATAAATTCTGAGAAATGCATTTTGCACCAGGTATTCCTCTGGTAGATGCTTTTTTCTTTCCAGGAAAATCAAGTCATCTTCACTTTCACTTCTACCTGCTTCTTAACTAATGTTCCTCAAATTTCTCTTCTACCTGTGGCATGTTGCAGGGAATAACTTACGTTAAAGAAGAGCTGTAATTACATTCACAATGACTGCCTTTGGGATTTAGAAATGTTTTCCGTAAGCGTGTCATCTGAATGGGTTGTGCGTCTTAGAGAGATTTTTTTTTTTTTTAATCTGTGGTAAAAGTAATGTTTACATTATGGAGACTAATTGTAGTGTATTGTTATGTCCATTTGGTATACAGCGCTGGTAAATTTATTGATCTCAAGATGAGATAGCAAGAGGAATGACAAGAAAAGTGATGAGAAAAGCAATGTGAAACTGAGGCAGGAAGATGTTTTTATTCCTCCTGAATTTTGCATAAGCTGTGAAAGAAACAACTCTTACAACAGCACCAGTGAGCAATTAGCAAGGAAAAGGAGTAGGGATGATGTGGTGTGCAAAATGCCGCTTCCTGCCCACTTCGATCCAAGCTCTGCTTTTACCTTTCTTCAGTAAAACAGACTGTAAAATTATGTAGAGATCACCCTTGCAGCCTGGATTTTTGCAAAGCCAGAAGAGGAGCAATTTGTCAAAGAAAATGTTTGATGGCAGCATGGAGGGTCCCCTTCCCAAATGTGCTTCTAAGCTCTTGTTGGCAATAGGGGGAGAGAAACAGAGCTGGAAAAGGCAGGAGCATAGAGGAGGTACTTGGATATTAGGGGAGGCTCTATTTTCTAATGAGGTCAAAAAAGTAGATTTAGTGTTGCGTGCACTGGAGTATATTATCAACTTTACAGGTAGGTATTTCCCTGTACCTAAAGGCTCTTAAATTCTTCCGAGAAGAACATATTAATCATCTGTTTGGAGGTGTAGTGTAGGAGATATTTTCCTCTAGTGGTATTGTTTTCTGAAAGAGGACCTCTACTGTAATTTCTCTGTACTTTTATGGTTCTTGCTACTGTGTAGGGTGGTTTGAGCTGGGTGTGTGACTGAAATCTGGAAAGAAAGAAAGGGATTGGAATGCCAGCCATGAATGGTGCGGACTTGTATGCAGGAGATACAATGGCAGGACTTCAAATAAGTAATAAGGATCATGATCTTCTAAGAGCCACAGGTTGGATCCTACTTCCATGACTGATGTGCCTGCACGCAGATGACTGCAGGTGGGCACCATAAGTAAATTCCATGTCACAAGTGTGGCTCTCAGAGGCAGCGATAATCAGTAAAGTTGCACTCTTCCTGCATTTTTTTTTTCTACTTCACTTCCACTTTCCCTGCTGTCGTTTTAAACAGATGCATTAGATCCTTTTAGTCTGAGTTTTGAAACCGGCTTGTTAGAGAAATGTTTTCAGTTTTCATTCTTATTGCTAAATCACTCCTACTTGGATCTTGCCATATTCCTGAAGGAGTTGTGAAGGCTTGACAGACAGCGGCCTTGTAGAAGCAGGAACTCAAACTTTATGTCCCTGAAAAGAAGAGAAATTTGTAGTTTTAGTTTAATGACAAACAGTTCCTCGAACTCTGGAAGATCCTCTGGTGTCTGACTCAAACTATTTGATGTTTTTTATATAGAAAGAAAACATCCTAAATCATGTCTAGAGATGTCTCCAGTTGATTAGTTGTGGGTATTTTTACTCCCTCTGAGCCTAGTTTTATTTCACTCATGGGAACCACTTATACAAGCAGAAGGACACATGTGCTCTTGAATTATTTTTGTTTAGCTAATATCTCTAAAATATTTTTGCAACTGTTTAAATTATGCGACCTGCACAAAATACATGTGCAAGTACAGTGTGATAAAAAGGTTTGCGTGTCAATTTTGCATCTTAAACTAACAGAGCAGGACAGAAGACACTTTCTATTGCATCAGATGTTCTTACCTCCCCTCTTCACCTCAGAGGTCGCTGTCAGTGCAGGTGAGTGCTACCTCACTAACTGTTGAGCCCGGGACTCCACTTACAACTCTCAACATATTGCTTCTAATGTGGTATTTTCTAACATCCTATTTTCACCAGCCTTTACCTTTTCTTTTTTCTTTCTCATACTTAGATGTTAAACGTATTTAAGACTCTGTTACTGATTGCAGTTCCTCATAGTTGTCATTAAAGAGTGATGAGTTCAGGCCAAAGCACTGTGATGTTAATGAAAGTCTTTGCATTGATTTTCATAGTTTTCAGTGTCTGTGCTATGTATTCATTTCAACGGACATTGGATCAATCCCCTCAGAACACTAAGATTAGCCAAAAGTGGAAGTAAGGTACCATGGAAACAAAAGGCTCAAACAGAAGCCAGAGATGAGAATCTTCTCATCACAGATGAATTTACTTAGTTGACTTCTGTGCAAACACAAATATAAGAAAAGGCATGTTAATCTAGGTGTTAATGTAAGGGTTGTATCTTTTTAATTACTCTAGAGTGTGTAGGAAAATTAGTCTGGTAAATATTTCATTGACAACTGTAATAAAATACTCTGATTTCTCCATTGATCCATATTGCATTGATTCTGTACTTTCTTCACTTGTAATAATTTAGCAAGACCTTTTAGTGGGAATCTCTCACTCTACCCCAAGGTAAGGAAAGAAAAACCACTGTGGAAACTTTTTTTTTTCCCTGTGCCATTGCTTCTAATCCAGTTAATTACACACTGTGCCATTAATTCTGGTTTTATTTTTTTTTTAGATATTAATATAAACTAACCAGTTAATCTTTTCTTGAAGGAAATCTTCCCCCATACTTTTAAGCCTCCAAAATGACTGTTCGTAACATGAGCTAATTAGCACACAGTATTTCTGAATGGATGCTACGCAAAATAATCACAATCCCTTTTTATGCGGAAGAGCAGAGCATTTGTATTTGAGAGAGATGTTGGCCTATTTTGGTGAAGCTGAAGCTTGGAAGCAAATCCAAAGCAACAGCTAGAGACAAAGGAGGATACAGTAGAAGTTAAGAAATCAAAGATCTTGTTCCTTTGCCTGTTACCTTGCAAACATGGTTATGCAGTAAGGTTAACAATCAGAATATCTCATTTTTTCTTGTACAAACCTTTCCAATAATAAGTAGATTATTTTTTTCTTTAAAGCAGCTGAAGTCAAAGTAGTGCTTTGACTAAATATGCTAACTGTTTACCACTATTTGTAATTACAAAGTATTAGTTTAATTGCATAAATTTTTTTTTTCAATAGTACCTTTGCACAAAATCTGCTTATGGCTTCCAATTTTTTTTATTCTAAAAGATCAGAGTACGGGGTGACTCTACCAGTTCCTCAGTGGCAACAGTGTAATTGCATGTTAATAAATATATAATGGTTAAATACTGAGTAATTGCTTGGAAAATGTATTTTCAGCTTAATCTTCTAAAATCTGGTGTAAATGGCCAGTGGTAGTTCCCTGGCAGTCAATTTCCTTGGAAGTATTGGACTTGCTCTTTAATTCCTCTTAGTGCTGAAGAAACCTGCTGGTATCTAAAGTATTTACAAAAGAAGCATCAGAAATATGGAAAAAAAAACCCCATTAACTATACCAAAGCCTAACGGGCAGACTTTAGGCACAGTGTGTATGGCACACTCTTGGTCATCAAACCAGTGAAAGTAGTAGTTAATGCCCAATGTAGCAGCTAATTTCTGCCACGTGGTATTTGTCTGAGAAATTAGCCTGGAAGTGAGCCAGCCACTAACTTTGCAGCTCTATTAGTTTGAAGTCAGGAGTTCAGACATGGCCTTGACAAGCATATGATTCTGTGCTGCACTGCCTGTCCTGGGAAGCTGTTCAATTTTTCTATATTTAACAGATGAAAATGTCTCCAGAGTTCATCAAACACATACTCAAGATACCACACGCTGCAGCTGGCAGCTGTGAGCTCTGTAGTTCATGGTGAATGGGACACTAATTAGTTAGTATATAGGGTTATCAGAACATGCAACACCCACTTTTTTGAACAGGCAAGTAAAATGAATTAACAGTCAAGAGAAGGAGGGCCATTCCCCAGCTGCCTCCAGCTCTGCTGTGGCTCTCGTTCGTCTGTCTACCCACAGGCTTCCAGGACAAGTGTTAGAGCTTCTGCAGACACAGCTGTGAGCACCAGGGGAGCCTTCCAGGGTTGGCTGGCACGGAGGAGAGCCAGGTCATCCCTGGAGGAGGTCTGCTTTGGGCTCTGGATTGCTTTGTCTCCTTCCAACCACTTCAGACACTGTGACAGCCCGGTAATGCGGCAGGCTCCAAACACACCTGGCAGCCTCAGGCTATGGGCACTATCCCAATGCCAGCAAAAAACTAGCAGAGAGCAACAGCCGACTGACAAGCACCCTCTCTTCTGGTGTCAGCAGAAACTGAGGGTAGAAGAGAAGATAGAACTGAAATTTCTGGAACACTGAGTTGAACATTAACCAGGGAATGATCATTCTTAAAGTGGGAAAGAGCAAGATTAATGTGCATTTTACCAAGAGAAAGCAATTTCACAATTACTATAAAGTATGTGGAAGTCCTTAATTCAAAATACAGATACTTTACTGTAAATCTTTCCACTGACTGCCATATTTTCAGTAACTCAGCTGTAAATTTAATATCTACAGGAAAAATTCAGTTCAATGTATGTAGAATCACAGCCTTCTCAAGTATTTTCTTCTTTCCAAGAGCTATTCTTTCAGGACATTTCTCTGGGTAAGAATTCCATCGGTATAATGTTGAGTTATCCAAGATAAGCCTGGGGAATAAAATTAAAAGCCAAGTTTGATGAGGTTGGTTCTTAACTTCCTTGTCATTTGGCTATCAAGGATATTGATTCTTTAGACAGCTTTAAGTCTGGCAGCCCGTATTCCTGGTAAGTCCAGAACTAGTACCTCTGTATTCACAGAGATCTCAAACTAATTTTTCACAGAGACTTTTGAAAATACAGGTTACACAAACTGATCTGTGGTTCAATAGCTTTGCTGTCTCCCCCTATAACAACTTTTCATTCTTACCCAGCTGATTCTCCACTACATTCCTCCTACTACAATATATTCTCCTTACTTTTGAGTCAGGCATTTGCAATGAATGGGAGGGAAGGTGAAAGTGTCATGTATCACGTAAGTAGCAAAAGAAGGAATAAGTTAGTCAGATGTCAAAGCAGTAGCAAATCCAAGCAAAAGGATGGTATGATTATCTGGGAATATTCATGTATGAAAAATCACAAACTGAGGTTCTGTGGGCATGGAGAAAAGTGAAGCTGCCTTGTAGCAGGGGAAAAAAAAGACAGCAATGAGTAGAGTACAGCTATAATACTGCTTCAGGAATTATTTCAGGTTGCACTGTTAATGAGAGACAGCTCTGCTCTCTTAGACTTCTTTCATAAGCCAGAAGTGTAAGTTCTGCTTCTCGCGTGATTGTTTTCAGACATTAGACTGAAAAGTCTTAATGATATCAGCTGAGATTCATACATGCAGACTTGAATCTTCAGGCCTTGGGGAAGTACTGCCTTGAATTACACTTGTAATTGAGTAATTCACTTGTAATTGAGTCCTACTTGCATAAAGGTTGACCTCTGGAACGGATTGCACTTACATTCTTGTGGTGCTACAGCACATATATACACCTGAATAGTGGAGCAGCTGACAGCAGGTAGTCTGTCAGGAAGAGATCAAAGGGAAAAGAAAGGTCAAAAAGGGTTTCACATGATTACAGTGAGCCCATATTAAGATGTGTAGTTCTAAATGGTGAGGGTTCTATTCAGCTGTGCCTGCAGGCAGTGCAGAGATGGGTGGTGCTGAGGCCTCCACCACTGCCAGAGGTCTCAAGGTGTCCACGTCTGCTGATGCAAGTGAGAATCCTGATAAATTGACAGACATGCAATAAACTCTTTACCCATGGATCTTGCATCTTGCTTTTGGTCGCAGCCAAAAATACCAGAAGATTTATCTCTCTTGTGGCCCAGTCTTAGCCTTTTGCACTTCTCTGCATCATTGGAGATTTTCACTTTTGCTGACTGTTTGTCTGACAAATCAATTTATAGTCGTAGACAGAAGCATAACTAAACACATCCAGCGTCTTTTATCCTGCTGGCATCCCAGAAGCATGGATGGACTCCAGATAGAGCCATGCCATTTTCTATGGGATGGATGTAGATTTGAGCTTGAGGTGAAGATGACGTTTAGTCCAGTCGATGCAGTCCCAGCTTTATCCTACTGAGGTTTAATTAGCTTTGCAGAAATGCAAACGGTGAAACTGTAAGCCTGAGATGGTTGCTTGATAAACCTTTGGGATCCTGGGATTCGATAACTAGAATGACCCAGTGACATTACAGCAATTTTCTTTCTTAGAAAAACACAGCCACAGTATTCTCATCTTATAACACTGAGTTACTTTTTTGAATGTCTCTCTAGTTAATACCAAAGTGCAAAGTGATGTTAACCATGATAATAAGATAGCAAATACTGATGGAAATTTGATTGCAAATGAGCAATTTGTGTAGCAAATAAGAATTAGATACCCTAATGTGTTAACAAAACAAGAATCGGGAAACACTTGGGAAATTAATGTGTAAAGTAGACAAAATAAAGCATTCAAGGCATGCTGGTTCCTCCAAGTTTCTTTTACTTTCCCAATTGTCAAGCCATAAGATGAATATTATAAGTAAGGAAATAGAGACCCCACCTCTTTTACACCAACTTTGTTTGTACGAAACTGTTTTTGATTCTGGAAATAAACTCTTCCTGAATTTCTGGAGAAAGCCTGTGGTTCTTGTAACCACCTCAGACAGATGTGTTCATTCAAGCATTAACTAACATCAACGCCACAGCTGTAGTTGCTTCCATAATGTTGCCAGATATGCTACCCAATGTAGTTTGAAATACGCTGCACCCACCCCTCCCCATCAAGGTAGGCTGAGAGAGTTGGAGTTGTTCAGTATGGAGAAGGGAAGGCTCTGGGGAGACCTTCTAGCAGCCTTCCAGTACCTGAATAGGGCCTGCAAGAGAGCTGGAGGGGGACTTTTTGCAAGGGCGTGGAGTGATAGGATGAAAGTTAACCGTTTTAAACTGAAAGAGGGTAGATTTAGATTAGATATTCGGAAGAAATTCTTCACGATGAGGGTGGCGAGACACTGGCACAGGCTGCCCAGAGAAGTTATGAGTGATCCCTCCCTGGAAGCGTTCAAGGTCAGGTTGGATGGGGCTTTGAGCAACCTGGCCTAGTGGAAGGTGTCCCTGCCCCTGGCAGGGGGGGTTGGAACTAAATGATCTTTAAGGTCCCTTCCAACCCAAATCATGATTCTATGACTATGATTTGAACACCTGAGAAACTCATCACAAACAGTTGTTCTTGGTTAAAGATTTCATTACCTGAATATTTTATTTGATGATTTTTTTTACCAACTTTGTCCTGTTTATGCTATGTCTATTTGGAATCCTCTGAAATACCTTTTCTCATACTGTTATTTGTACATTCAAATAGCAGAAGCCTCTCATCTTGCTAAGCAAAACTATTGTCCTACTGCTGTAAGCACTGAATAAATCCTTGGAATGAGACCCTGACATCCCCAAACGTGCTGCAATTTGGAGGGACCAGGTAGAAAGAAAATCCTGTCTTTGTCATGTTGAATACAGGATTAATGGTAAGAATAGGTAGACTAACTGCCTCACTGCACATAGAAAACTTCTGGCAAGACAGACACTACATACAAACCTCCTGAGTTCCAGTCCAACATTTTATCTATTCTGCTGTCATGCATCTCATGCTACCCTTTATCAGGTGTCTTTGTTCCTTAGACAAAAGCTGGGAGGAGTTTACCTGACGAAGGCAGTAAGTAGTAACATTTAATTTGTAGTTTCCCATTCTTTTCTTCTTCTCTTTTTACTTAATAGTATGTAGAAATTGTTTTAGAGCCTCTTAATGAATCCAATACTTTATACAGAGCTGTAATTACTTTGATGTAAGTGTCTAAAAACACAGTCAATCTGTCTTTTACATGGTTTAAATGCAAGTGAAGCACTTATTTCTCCAGTAAAACTTCTGCTTCTCTAACAGAAACTGATTTTAAAACAGGGAGAGAAGGGAGACAAAAAAAGGTCATTGATATTCTTACAAGCTGTCAGCAAAGTATTATTATGAAAATAATTGCATTTTCAGCTAATCAAAGATGTGTTTAGGAGTACTTGGGCTGTAGAGATTACACATTCAGAACTTAGACAGAGCTCTCAATAGCTGTATGCCTGAGTCTTTCAAAGAGGTCAGTATATGCTATTCAGTACAACAGATTCTTATTTTCTGAGCATGCTTAGACTGAGAGTTGCTTATGAGATAACCCGGTCCTCTCCCCTCCACATCTCTCTCCTCACTGCTAATACTCAGGGTGTTGGGGGAAGTTAGGGATGGATAATCAGTAAAATTACTTTAATCCCGTGTGATGTGTGGCAGATGTTGATCAGCACGTAGACAACCCAAATTTAACACTGAGTGACTCTTATTTATTTATTTTAAAATATTCTAGATGGTAGAATGATGTCCTTCCAAAACCACCAAAAATAATCTAGAAAATCTTCATCTGGAGTTGTTTCCTTTTTCTCTTCCTGGGACCAAGGAGATTATTTCAAAGCAAGGGCAATCACTTCATTGACAAACTCAACAGAAGTGTGACAGGAAAGTAACATGGTGCTGAGCAAGGCATGATTGAGACCTATTTTCCTCATTGTGTTTAGCACTCTCGACACTTGCACACCACTATCAGGACAGTCCAACAGAAAGAAACTCCGTGTTGTTACCTGGACCCATCTAGTCTTCAGGATCGTGCTGCCACAGGATTTTGCACAACAGTAGCTCTGCAGTTACCTGTTCATTGATATTACTCAGAGATACAAATGTAATATATGCTGATCAGAAATTCACTTCCCTGTTTGCGGTCTCACAGTTTAACAGCAATGATAATCCAAGTTTAGGCACATGTTACAATGGAAATCCTCCAAATGAAACACAGAGATTAGTGATTCCTCAACAGATAACACTACAGCCATTTCCTCTGATCATTAAAGCACCACTTCTTATATTGAGGGGAATATACATTGAAGTGCAGTGTTGCTCCTTGCTGCCCTTAAGACTAAGGTTTGCTAACAGTTCACTCGGTCTGAAGCATAAATTGTAAGTCTGTTTTAATGATAAGACTTAATTTTGTCTTTGTCATCTTCAAATTAGCTTCTTTCGTTAGTCTTCCAAGATTTGTTTTGCATGTCAGAAGGGCTTTGGAGGTTGTATCGTTTGCCATGCTCTTGAGCTTTCTTGCTGTGCTAAGCAACACTCAAAGAGACTGGAATATCCAATAATTGAATCGGAAAACCCCCTCATGCGGTCTTAGAGTGTGAAGCAGATTCTTCTTCAGAGGCAATGTGATTTAGCAGAACTTGAATCTCTGCTTTCTGGGCTGTTACTTACTTTTAGTACAAGAGAATAAGATTTACATTTTGTCCTACCATTCCTGTGAGGCAAAACATGAGAGCAGTGAAAAACAGAGCAAGCATTCCCTAGTGCTCTGCTTGCAATACTGTGGGAACTGTAGAAATGCTCCTCCTCCTGGTTTTGCATGAACTATCTAGCTGCTGGAATAACTCCAGCTGAGACTGGTGCCTTACAGAGCCACACTTTTCCATGATGCAAATGAATGATCAGATAAGGCTGAAGGGATGATTGTTCCTTCTCTTTTTCATCGATAAAGCAAAAGTCACCTCTGGAATCAAAGAAATGAAGACTAAAGACATAAGGAAGTGCTGAGATGAGAGACGGCCTCTGCAGCCTCTGAAGTGTCTCCAGTGTGCTATCTTGGCATGCTATGTGTTGCTGGCACATTCAGAGGCGTGTGAGCAGGAAGGGACACACGCAGGGCTCTGCTCTGGCGAACGTGCAGCCCCATGAGCGTGTGTCCTGACTATACCACTACCCTGCCCTGCTCGAATTCTCTGTATGGTGGTTTAGTGGATCTGTTGATCCACTGCAACATGTAGTGACAGAGCTCAGGAAAGGAAAGAGAAACAAGTAGAAATTCAGGTGGTCTTAGGGGAAATCAGCTGTGAGCCTCTTCTTTAACATATAAGATCCCCTGGGTCTTGTTGTTGGGGTTTTTGTTTGCTTGCTTGTTTAGCATATGGTTCATTCTGTTGCAGAGGGACAACATCAGATCTCAAAAACCTGCTTCATGCAGCTAAGCTTAGGGAAGTTTCTGAACAAGGGTAGGTATCTCTTTACTGGTTTTCAAGACATATTTAATGAAAGTGCGTGGCAGGAAATCAGAATATTGTCTGTCCTAGCTTTAATCTTCCAGCTTATCTCCCGTGGTATGAAGGCTTTTATAACGAACATTCATGTGTCACCTTATTCACATTTCACTTGCTTATAAAAATATAGAGTACATTTGTTGCTAATTAATTAACAATGACTTTATTATATAGAACTAGTTGAAATTTACTAGCAGACCAAAAATATATCTTGCAGATAATTATTTAATAACTATTTTTTTTAGTAAAATTTAGCTAGAAATTGATTTCAACTGCCTTTACTTCAGGAGGCAGAATAGGGAAGACATGTTCTCTTTGAGTGTTCTGGTCTCAAGATAGCTTTTTCAGTAGTGGGGAACAGTAAAGAGAAAAAAATCTTAAAATTATTAAAAGCTATGTTCTTTTTTTTTACTGTATGAACTGACCCACGGAGGCTTTATAAGGCTATAGGAGGAATGATGAATGATCTTGCTTCTTATGTTGATATAATTTTTTTTTTAAAAGACATTATTTCCTTTTGTTATGAGTTGACCAAAATTTCGAGCTTGCAGAGCTATTTCTCCTAAGACAAAGCACTGATGATTTCAGCCAAATAGCCTTTAGATATTTCTTTTTTTATTAACCTGTGTACAGTGTGTGTGCAAAAACAATGGTAAGCAATTTCTTTGTGCAGAATTCTCCATCTGTGTGACTCTAGTGAGCTCTGTGCCAGGTGAAGCACCCTCCTTTCTTCCTGTAACATTCTTCTTCACAGCTCCTTCTCTGCAATCGAACCTGTTGCTACCTTCAAGACGTTACCTGCAACTACGTATTTCAGTTCCTGCCATTTCAGTCCACACACATAACCTTTCACCCCTTGAGTGATGATCTCATCTTTGTCTGTAGGTTCTTCTACTGAGCACAGGCTTTCTGAGCCTAAAAGCAAGAGCTTACTCAATTCTTCGATGAGTTAGTAGAATTTTTGATTCTCTACCTGCTATTTGCATGGCTCTTATGACTGTATAAAAAGCAGTCATTGCATTTAGCACCTTCCGCGAAAACAAGGTTTTTTATGTATTTGCTGTCCTACATGCATAAGCCAGGGTTATAGATCTTATTATAGATATTATTCTGATCCCTGAATTCGAAAAAGTTGTCTTGAAGAATGTTACCAGGGTACAACAAATGTCTACGAAACTATTCTTTGATGTTTAATTATTTGTACCGAGAAATGGGACTGAATGAATAAATGAAACAACAATGATCTAGGATCTGAACCTATTTGATCAAAGGCGAATGTTGAGCATAATGGGTCGTGTCCATGTTCGACATAGGGCTGGTTTCATATTGCAGTAGAATACCTGTACTGATTTCTCCTGAAAAGTCTTTTTGTTGGTGATGTTACTGTTTTTTTATTCTTATATATTTAATCTTACTGCATCTCTAAATTTGCTGATCTGATGTACAGTTTTGGAGGGAAGCTGAAAATTTACAGTTCTCACAGAAAGCAGTGCTTTTCCTGGTGGGGAAAAAAACCCCCAAACCACAGCAGCAGTTACGACAAACACAAAAATTTCAAATTCAAGAAGAGCTTGCTTTGACCTGCATGTTCTTAGTGTGGTTTTAGGGTGCATTAAGAAGAGTGTGGCCAGCAGGTCGAGGGAGGTGATCCTCCCCCTGTACTCTGCCCTGGTGAGGCCGCATCTGGAGTACTGTGTGCAGTTCTGGGCTCCCCAGTACAAGAGAGACAGGGAACTACTGGAGAGAGTCCAGCGGAGGGCCACAAAGTTGATTAAGGGGGTGGAGCATCTCTCGTATGAGGAAAGGCTGAGAGAGCTGGGTCTGTTCAGCCTGGAAAAGAGAAGGCTGAGAGGAGATCTGATTAATGCTCACAAATAGGAAGTTCCTGCAGAGCATTGGTGACAACTTTTTAACGCAGGTTGTGGAGGAGCCGA
>VZSC01009109.1:778715-810804 GCA_013398225.1 Steatornis caripensis
GAGGAAAGGCTGAGAGAGCTGGGTCTGTTCAGCCTGGAAAAGAGAAGGCTGAGAGGAGATCTGATCAATGCTCACAAATATTTAAAGGGTGGATGTCAAGAGGACGGGGTCAGACTCTCCTCAGTGGTGCTCAGCGACAGGACAAGGGGCAATGGGCACAAACTGGAACACAGGCAGTTCCACCTGAACATGAGGAGGAACTTCTTTACTGTGAGGGTAACAGAGCACTGGAACAGGCTGCCCAGAGAGGTTGTGGAGTCTCCTTCTCTGGAGATATTCAAAACCCGCCTGGATGCATTCCTGTGCAACCTACTCTAGGCTGACCTGCTTTAGCAGGGGGGTTGGACTAGATGACCTCTAGAGATCCCTTCCAACCCCTACCATTCTATGATTCTATGATTCTATGATTAAGGGCCTTGGAAGCAAGAGAAGAGGCCTTTTCTGAAAACTAAGCATCTGAATTTGCTGAAATACTATTGGTTTTGACATTCTCAAGTAGAAGTTCACTACAATACTTTTCACAAGTCTCAGTCAAAGGAACATCACTGTGTACTGCTTACTCTTCTTTATTACCCAGTAAAAACCTGTGCCATTTTATGAGTGGAAGAGATCTTTTTAGTTTTAAATTATCTGCTCCTTGTATCCTCTTCCTTGTGCATGAATCAATAAGCAATTTGAAGACTAAAACACTAGATCTGGTTGAATGGTTTGTATACAACATCTGTGACAAAAGACAAAGAGAAAATGGTCTGGAAACAGTCAACTCAGAAAATCCTGAAGAGCAGTTGCACCTAATTGATTTGATTTGGTCTGTATATGGTATTGGCTAGGACTGGAACTGATCCCAGGGAGTTTTTCACCTTTCATAGCATGTATTTAACCTTATACACATGATTAGACTGCAAAAAAGACAGGGTAATGCGCAGAGGCTGAACAGCAGGAGAAAAGAGGAGTTCCCTTCCACAGGCACAGTTTCATTCATTACCTGCTCCCCAATGCATATTGCATTTGTTTCTGGCAACCTTTAGGTCACGAGCCCCCTAAGAGGGGCAAGGATATGGATTAGTTCTGGGACTGCAGCTGTAACTCTCTGGTATTGCAAATCACAAACTTTCCAGATGATGGAGGAGCTTCTATCATAAAGTGTCTTAAAGATCATGAGTTTTAAAATGTGACAATGGATTCAAAGTCTCTTTTAATTTGTCTCTGCCTAGTATAAAGTAGATGAGCTTTCTGCTGATACTGTTTCTTTTCAAGATTTTTTTTCTACAGGTCAAGCAAGCTCAATACACTTCAGTGGATTTGTTTTTTAAAGAGGACAAGGTTAATGTATTTGATCACATAACTATTGCTTTGGGAAAAAATACAACAGAAAACAAAAGACCTCTATTTCACAAAGGTAATAAAAGAGTTGACTAGATTGTGGCAACTTTAGCTCGTGCCAATCTGTCTCAGTCATATAATTCAAACTTTTTTACAAATAACAAAGTAGGAAAGTACATAGCAAAAAAACTTTGGTAACATAGAAGAGGGAAAAAATAAATTAAGCAGAAGGGATTGTAGTGATATTTCAGTGTTTAACCTGACAACTTTTCAGGATATTGCTGAAGCCTCCTGTACTAAAATTGATTTGAATTAGCATAATCCGATTTTATTCATGAGCTTACTATTCTTATTACTGTCTGTCAGCCTGTCATTCATTAGTTCTGCTTAGGAAGATCTGAGTTTGGGACACCTGATGCTGCATAGTGTCAGATCATACCTCTTTTCCTTGTTAATTTAGTCTGTCCATGGTTTATGAAAAAGACCACAAGGATGTGCAATGACAGAAAGTAGCTATCATCCCTGTGTGGCCCCAAAGCTCTGCCAGTATGGGGCGGTTGTTAGCCTTGCTTCAAAGGCAGGGCATAGATGCTCCTGTTGGTAGCAGTCTGGATTACCTTGAGAGGTTTTAGGTAAAAAACTGCATAGAGTTTCCTCTTCCACATGACATTTGTATCTTTTCTATGGGTTGTACAAAATCCTATAACTGGAATATACAATCTGGAGTGGAGCCTGTTGGCAATTCATCTGTAAACAAACTACTTACAGAGAGATACCTCCATACAGACCACACTTGCGCCCTGTGGCAGCAGTGAGTACATTTATTTATTTTTTCTAAGCTTCTGTGCAATTCTTTGGGAGGCTTGTAGCTATTTTTTTCTTTTATTAAAAATACAACCTGAGCTGTATTAAAATGTTGTCCAGAAGAGATTGGATGTGTGTGTATGGTGCAGGGTGTAGGCTGCTTTCTAGTCTCTCTGTTCTTTGCTTGGAATCCATACGATAACTTGCAGTATTTAATACCAGAGCTTTATCTATGCCTTGACCAACATGGTGACAGTACACCTGATCATATGGCTAAAGAGGTAAGAATTGAATGCACCATCTTGATTTTGTTAAACTTGAAAGAGGTTATAATCAGCAAGGTTGTGATTCTTATTATGTACATGACCCAGACTGAATTTATGCAATAGGAAAGCACTATCGGAGTCTGGATATGAACTTGTTGGTATGCAAGATCACCTTTCTCTCAATTTTTCTTCCTTTCTGTGAGCTTTCCTAGTCCCCTCCTTTCATACAGGTGGATATTCCATTCTGAGGTGGACTGATGGGGGGAAAAAAGACTGAGGTTACAGAGCTGCTGATGTTACAATGGCAGTAAGCACACATGTAACTTTGATATGCCCAGCCCAAGTCAGATCCCATCTTCATACTGCAGTGGTCACTGCAGCCGGAAGGAGGACTGTGTTTGTCTAGATTGAATGGTGTTGACAAGTGGAGGAAAGTTATTCAGTGATATTTGCCGTTAGTAGCCCTGTAGGACTGTGTGCGGGACCATGGCATTGTTATATTCTCTGAAGAAGGCACTAGGTGCATCTTGTTGGTGTGATGGATTCAAGGAACAAGGATAATTCAGAGACACTTCAGTTTTCCTTGCTGTAAGAGATTTTAAAGAGCCTAGCTGAAATCTGGCATCATTTTTGATCTGCATTATTCTGGGGAGGGAGTAGAAAGAGATGCTTGATCTGGTATTCTTTATTGTGGGAAATAAAGGGACTGTAATCTCAAAATGAGCAAAAAGTGGATTTAGGGGTGGTAAAAATAAATAAAGTGGGCAGGTTGCTGTTACTGCTTATGTCAATCTCATTCTCATTTTGTTTTCAAAAGACTCACATTCTCTTCATGTTTTGTTTTCCCTCTTCTGTAGGCTTTAACACACCATTTGTCTTGGGGTCCAGTCCTCTAAAGATCTAGGGAATATTCGTGCATGTAGAATTTCCCTTCTCGTGGTTCAAATATAACAATTCACAAGATCCATTTCTGAAAGAGAACACACAGCTGGGACACACCAGGATGCATTTAAAACAAATATAGGACAAAACTCCTTTACAGTGAGGAGAAGGAAAATAAATCATGTAATGACAGATTTCAGATGGTTTTAGAGTTTCCACAGGCTGCATTTGGTTTTGTTTTGTTTTTCCCAATCAGTACTATTCTGTAAATCCAGGAACCACTTATGAGACAGACTTGCTGCAGCTAGAGATCACCTTCTGTTAAGTGTACAGGTGGCTACTCTTTGCTAACTGGGATGGTAATAAACAATTTTACTTCTCCCCAGGGAGTTTAATTTCCCTATTTATTTATTTTGGAATGAATTTGTGTTTCAGTGGCTTCATTATAAATCCAGACCTGTTGAAACAATCCATACTGATTAAATGAAACACTGGAAACCTATTAGCATAAACGGCATATATTAGTTATGAGACTGCTTTGGCTTTAGGAACCTAGATAAGTGTTTTTAAGGTGATCTGTTGTTCTAGTAGATTAAATCTTTCCATCTGTAAAGGAAATCTGTCAGAAAAGATTAAATCTGTGCACAGACTAATGGAGTTGAAGAATTATGGCCAAGCTTAAAACCAGGTCAGAAATGAACCTCTGCCCCCCTCTAAAACTCTCCTTGCAGAGCAGTTGTAGAAATGTGAAAATGCTCTTTGTTACCTCCTATGTTGGACTTTGCTACCATCTGCCACTATCAGGTGTTAGACAATTTTTTTTTTCCAGGAAGAGAGATCCATTCATGACTTTCTCAACACACATTTATCCTTCATTAAGAAAAGTTTAGTGGCTGACATATTTTCTTTAACCCCTCCCACTTTGCACATCCACCTTTATTCGCTATTTTGTTGAATTCAGCACAACCACGACCTGAAAACAGCTGTCTTGGGAAAGGAGTACTAATGCTTCCCTCAACTCATCACTTGGATAGTTCTCCTTCATCTACAGTCTTCAAAGCCACAGAAGTATGTAAATGTTAGGGCTTTTGAAAGCCAAACTCTTCTACTGAGTAGGTTCTTTGAGAAAGATCTGGAAACTGCTGGTTGCCAGGTCAAACTGAAACCAACATTTCAAGGGTTTCTGTGATTACTGCTGAGACAGTGGAGGATAGACTTGGTCTCTGCAGACTGTTGCTTGAAGATGTCAAGCTTGAGGATGAATGTTAATTTTGCTTGCTGATGTTAAATCCTGCACTTGCAAGAGCATGGAGTTACACTCCAGAAAGCATACCCTTTAACCTCTGAGACTTGTTTGCAAGCTTGCAGCCTGACAAACCAAATCTGGTTGGTGAGGAATCCAGAGGCATTTCTCCAGCATAAATTATTTTTAAAAAGTACTTCTCTCTCCTTACTGTCCTTAATACATGTGTGCAGCCCATCTTCAGTTAGATTGAAATAATTGCCTGTAACTGGTGCCATTTTTTCTTTTCCTTCCTTTCCTTTTTTCTTTTTTCTTCTTTCTTCCTTCCCCAGAGTTACTAGCTGGCAACTTGCCTCTGCTCCCTTGTGCTCTGGGTTGAAGTTCAAGAGTGCTCTAGGGCTACTTAGCTGAATTAATGACATCCAATATGACCTGTTAGTTTAAGGGTGAGAGAGGAAATTTTCCAAGATGTATACCAAGAAAGCTCTGTTCTTTTCTAAGTAAGTACTCCGTTATTATCTTAATTAAATGGTTATAACATCCTGGTTGAAAAAAAAAAAGTAACCCATTATTATAACTTCAAAACTTTTCCTTCTTCATATCCCTGTTAATGGGAAATGCTCAAGAACTTCCCAATTGTTAACCTTGTAGACTCATAATGTGGAACTTATCATGACTCGAGGAAGAAGGTGTAAGCAGTGAGCCAAGGAAGGAAATGGTTCTGTCCTATTTTGGCATATTCTTTTCCTCTGTGTGAGGTGGTGACCTTGCATATTTTCAGTATGACAGGTTATGCACTGGAGAGGGGTGCTAGGTGTCAGTCTTAATGTTGTTCTGAAATGACATACCTTTTAAAATGTACCCAAAAAATCAGTAAGAAGTGAGAAGGGGATAACTGAGAGTTTTAAAATACATTACATTCAATGCAATGGCAATGGATGATTAGGAAGCCAAGACTTCAGTAGGAATAAAGGTCTCAGCTTTAGAAGAAATATAAATGTATCACAGGAATCCAGATCTGGAGTCTTTGCATAGACATTAGTGACAGTATGATGGTCTTGCTCAGATAATATTGATAGCAAGCTATTCCACTTCTACTGATAACAGAGAATTGCAACACCTACATCTGCCTGCTTACTTAAACAAATGCATGTATGAATCACCACATGCTAATATCAGAGGAAAGGCTTGTAATGTTGCTGGCATTGGGTTTATAGGAGATTGGAGGCAGTGTGGTGGTGTTTTTCTTCAGTCATCTTTCCTTCCTAAAGAGAAGGGGGTTTAAGAGTCTTCAAAGCTTAGAACTCTCTCTTCTTTCTTTTTTTCTTTTTTTTTTTTAAATTCAGTAAGGGCGCTTAATACTAGATTTCCATGTTGGGAGCTGTAAAATCAGTGGTGAAACAGATCTGTGGATGATACTACACTAGACTCTTACTTCTCAGAGCATGCAGCCTATTAGCAGTTTATGTGATACCAATTTCAAGATGCAGAGCTTCCATAGACTTCTAAGTTTCTTTCTGGCCAGGGTGTAAACACTGACAAAAGGAAGGAGTTTCGTTCAAAAAGACAGCTTCTATTTGTTGTAGGGATTTAAATAGCCTCATCACAGAAAAATATCAACATATCAGCAATGAAAAGATAAGAAAATAACTTTGAATAGTATCTTTTAATGCCATCTAAATTCTGTCCCAACAAGATTCTCCATCTTGTCCCATCTATGAGTGAGAAATGCCTTTGTCCTCGGAAGAATGTGTGTCACTCCCCTGTGGTTTGAGATTGATCACACAGTGCCTTTGCAACCTGAAAAATTAATCCTTCAAGGCTTGTTGTCACAGTGTGTCATAAATATTCTGCATGTGTTTCGTGAAGATGAAGATCATCATGAAGATGTTTGTCTATGACACCTTTAAAAGGACTCAATGTGCAGCATTTGCTCAGTGTTGTATTTGGCTGTAGATGATCCTTGGTTCCTCAGTGCAAAAATTGCTGTCTTGGGGTACAGGCCAGTAGACCACTTGATCTAATAACTTCCCTGTAGCAATGGACGATTTTACTGGCTTCCACGTATGTTCATAGAGAACATACTGACGTAGCATGTGCGTGAAAGACCTAACCCTGAGTTGCAGTTAGAATGTGAGAAGTCTTCAAATTCCAACACTGAGAATAGCTGACTGTGAAAGATGCTGGTGGTAGCACAAGTCATTCTTTTCAACCTTTTGGGTCTTACTACGTATTTTGTACTTGAACTAAGCTGCATCTTAGATACCAGTGCTGGAGCGCTCTTTCTGCCTTGCACAGTACTTCTGCTGCATGACTGTTGCTAAACAGTACTGATCCTGGCTATCTAACACACATCAGAAAGGGCTATTCAGCGTATGTATTCATTCGTATGACAATTTGTAGAGCTACTGATGAGTCAGTTATTTCAGTGGGAAAAATATTTCGCCATGAAAATTCCAGTCAAATCTAAGGGTTTTTCCTTCTCAAGACCTAATTGTTCCTTGATTGAATCACTTTAATAATAGCATCAAAAATTGATTGATCACAGGTAGTGTAGAATTTCAAATAGAGAACCAAGACTACTCAACTTGAGCTGATAGCACCAAGCAGCTGTTAAATGGCCACTTGTCTCAAGATAGTCTGGAGCTGTTCATATGAGAAAAATCTAGAAAGAGAAGCTTCTGTCCAACTTTAGATTCTTTCTTACAATGCAAAATTAAGCTCTGGAAATAATGGATGTGAGACATCTCAGAGAAAAAGAACTCGAAAAGGAAATTGGGTTTTTATTTGGGTAACAGAAAGTATCACAATGAAATATAACAATCATCTGATTAACCTATCAAATTGATGACAGATTGATTGTGTCCCTGAAACTTTTTAAGATGGCGGGGCAGGCTTTGAGCCTGACACAGCAGGCCCAGTTTTATCCTCCACCACTTCCTGTGAGACCTTTTTGGAAAGCCACCTGCAACTTATCGGTGGTTTGGTTCTAAACCTTCAAAAGTGCTAAGATTGATCAGTTACATTTTTCCACTTGGGAGAATGTTAATCAAATCTGCTTTTGTCAGGTGTGTATAAAAGAAAAGAAACACAAAAACATACTCTGGTTTTACGCAGGCAGATGGCACTTTTACTTAGTGCAGCAGAGAAGGACTAGAATTTGTAATTGTGGAGGAGACCTTTTGTGAATTGCTGACTTTTTCTGTACAGTCAAGTGACACAAACTCCATTGATCAAAGACAGTTTCTGCTGCTCGGAAATGCTCTTTCATGTGCTGAGGATGATGAGCCGATGCAAATCACAGGAGTGGAGGAGGTAGTAGAGTGCTGCGTATTACAATCAAGCAGATCCAAAGTCACTCTGACATTTTTTCTTTTCCTTTTTTTTTTTTTGTGTGAGTGAATGCTAACAAATGCTAGTAAAGTAAATTAATGAGGGTTTAGTAGGTCACAGTTTTCCACCAGGCCTTGCAGATAATCAGTCTACCTCAGAAGGTAGAATCCTTCTACCAGGACCCTAATGTTAACAAATCTTTGTCATTTTAAGTGACAGTTTTGATTTGGTACACCAAGAGGTTTACATTATCTGCTCAATGTGCACTTGGAAATAACATGGTCAAAAGGCAGGCATGTGATTGAACACAGTATCTCACAAAACAGATGCAAATTTAATTCTTTCCTTTTGCAATACCTAAGTTTTCTGTCTCCCTTTGTTTTAGTTACTTCAGAAAGGTATTGAAGTAGTTCTGGTGATCTATCTTTTCATCTGCCTATCTGAATTTTCTGACTCCCATCACAGTAGTATTTGATCATAGGGTCTGACTCAAAAGTTCCCTGATATTAAGAGAGATCCTTCCCTTGACTCAGAGGCTTCCTGATGGGCTCCCGCAGTCAGCTGCAAGGACTGCGAAGTCCTGACTACCGTAAACAGAGCAGAGGCAGGGAACTAGATCTGCCCAAAGTCCCACCATAGCTCAGTGTCAGTCAGGTTGTCAGATTCAAGAATGAGAAAGATTGTTAAAAACCATGGAGCTCTGCAGCTCTCAGGTGAGCTCACTGTGTGACGGTGTTGAGATTTCCATATCTGCTGTTTTCCTATCCTTAGTGGATATAAAAGGAATTTTTAAAAAATCCCGTAAGAAACTCCACACTACATATCCAAACAAGCTTCACTAACCTGCCTTTACCCTCCCTTCTCTTTTCTAATCATATAAAGTAAAATATAATGAGGAAGATTAAATTCAGCAGAATGTTCTTTTGATAGTGCAATCAAATTATTTCATGTTAAAACTGTTGAAGCAGGACACCTTCAGGTTGTTATCCTTTCCTACCCAACACACACATGCATGCACACACTTATCCAAAATGCAATTCTGGAGAAATCTGGCTGATTTAGCAAAGCATTGATGTGTTTTACAGTAGATGATTCTTTTAAGGAAAGTGGTTTTGTTTGTGGATTTTTTTTTTCTCCTTCTAAGTAGTTCTACTCAGATGGTGCAGGAAAAACTTGTCTTCATTTTCCTTTGAGTAATTGAGGTTGTTCTGTGAGATCAAGCCCAACGTTTATGAAGACCTAAAATTTATGATCAGTTTCAGACCTCAGCATGGATGTGTGTGTCATTTCCTTAGAGAAACAAAGCAAAGGGAGGTCTGAGGGAACCCATAAGAAGTATAAGCAAAAGGCATTAACATTTCATTCATCAGCATGCATGAAAGGCCTGACCTCAGAGGTGCATCTCCTTGCCCGGCAACAAGGGACGTTCATTCTTATCCTCTGGGGCATAAGGGCTCCAGAATGAGCAATAGCAGGTGAATCCCTCCACCTGCTCTCTACCAGTGCAGCAAACATTCATTCCCTAAAATCTTTCCTTAGAAAGTGTGCATACTCTCCTCAGCTCCAGTGGGAGAGATTTATTCCTTCATAGCTGGCAGTAATGAGATGCATTTCCCACAACCATACATGTATAGCTAGCTGCAGTCTGTAGCATCATTTCTGATGCATCCAAAAATGACTATGCGCTGTGGCTTGCTTTCCAGCTCCATGGGTTGGGAGTAACAACAATAAAAATGTGGCTAATAGGTGTTTCATTTTACAGCTTTTTGGTCTTGATTGCATAATCATGTTGACCACCTTCTTTTCTTCCTTTTAAAAATAAATCTTCAATTTGCCCTGGACTTAAACAATTTTATGTCTGAGGCAGTATGTATTTAATGTACGCTGTTAAGTGCTCAGTGCAGAGGAGTGGCAGTGTGTCTCACTGGAAGGTTATGGTGTCATCTATCTGGCTGCTCCTTTTGCTCTCTGTTTGTGTCTTGTGATAATTTATAATGCATATGGAAAAGCTTGGGGAGCAATTAAGCTACTCCACTAAAGTAAATAACGTAGATTGTATTTGCGTATCTTATTTAAATCTTTGAAATGTAAAATAAGAGACATCTTAATGGTTACGGTGTAGTTTGAAGATAAAGCTCAACTAATAAGACACCCCCTAATCTCTGATTTTAAAGAGAATTATACCTGGCTATTAATAAAGTAAAATAGACTTTAACCTGGCTTGATGTGGTAGAAATCACATTCTGATGGTAATCCAATACATATGGGTAATTTTTGCTTCTTTTCTTGGATTTATTTTGAGGGTAGCTGAATGATTTTTTTTTTCCTCTGATCGGAACATTCACGTTAAACAAAGCAACTACCTGAAGGCCAGAATTTTGAATTTGTTTCCAAAAGAATTGATTTTTTCCAAACCAATGAATTCAGTCTGACTGTGAAATCGAAAGATCATTCTATTCTTGCAGATCTAATTTGGGCTGCTGGTTGTAATTACTAAGGTATCTTATCACTAATCATTCTAAACTGGGGCTGATATGGTTGGCAGCTGTTACAAACGTCAAGAGCCTCCATACATACATATAGAATAAGGGGTCCTGAAGAAAGTCTTAGAAAGAAGTTCTGACTTTCCCTCATTCACTTTCATTTCACCTTAGAGAAGTTTTTAGGTACTTACTTCCCCGTAAATCAAGGGATTCATAAGCACTTTTTTGATTAAGGGTGGGTTTATAAGCATACAGTTGCTTTCCCATAGCATGGCATTTTTGGAGTTCAGAGTCGATTAGCATTTCTGTTCTTTCAGAGACATTTTCATCTACAAACAAGATTACATCTCTATCTCCTACTGATGAAATAAATATTACTTAATTCACATATGCCTGAGCTTTGGAGCATGTTAAACAAAGGTGCTGTGATCTGCCAAATATTATGGGTTAACACTTTCATAATCTACAAAGGGTTAGATAAAAAAAAAAAAATCTACCAGGAATACTAAATTCTTCGCCAACTTTGGTTTCTTCTACCTGCATCAGGTCATCCTGGGGACAAGCAGAGAGTTGGCCTTTTTAAGATCTGAAGTGTCTGGTCAAGAATAATAAAGGTTAGAAATTAAAAGATTAGCCAAACTCCAAGAAAGCAGTGATAAATTATGCAGATCTCTTTTATTAGCCGTCAGGACTGCTTTGCCATCCAGATCTACCTGGTAGGTAAACTCCATCTTTTCTTCCGTAGCCAGCCTAATGTTAAAGCTTTAAAGGAAATCCATTATAGAGAAAGGCTGAATAAATATCTCCTTTGCCTTCTGTGGATCTCAGTTTATGTCCAAGTAGAAGCAGAAGTCCAGCCATTTCTAATACACTATACATTGTTTTCAAGTGTCCTTGTAATCACTCACACTGCAAACAAAATTTAGGCATTATGCCACATTGACATAAATCCTCAAGTGTGTCCTGTTTAGCTAAGGCCTCTCTCTCCTGATTCCCTGCCCTACCAACATCTTCAGAGGGAAAACTGCTCCTCCGATAAGCCTTCTGCAGGTCTGGTGAGAGCAGGGATGCAGGCAGGGCTGGGGCAGACACCTCCAGGGACACGTCCTGCACCGCTACAGTGGGCACTGGTCCTCTCTGCAGAGAAGGAAGCAACATCTAATGAGAAGCCAATGGAACTTTAACTTTACATCTGGGATGTGCTGTATCACCAGACATTTGGAGTCAGTGGTCCTTAAGCACTGGGCAATAGCAATGGACAAGTGTTTTCTGTGCCTTGACCCTGAAGGGCTCAACAGGGTGAGAAAAACTCAACCCACTGAGAAAAGGGGGAAGCATGGAAAGCATACAAAGAGACATAAGTAATTGCACCAGTGCTTAAAACACTGCCTTGAGAGGGGATTAGAAAACTTTGAGGCTATGCTTTCCTCGTTGTGTTAGAAATCCCTACGCTCTTTCACATAGCAGTGTTTTCTCCATTCACCTGCATTGCTTCTCTTCTGCTTGTGGGTTGGCATATTGGAAAGTTAATGGGATGTTGGGTCTGAAACAGAGAGAGGGGGAGGAAAAAGAAGAAAGGAAATAGGGCAAAAAAAAACAAATCCAGGGACAGATTTTGAAGTCCAAATCCTCTTCTCAGATTGATTTTTCTCTTTGTTTGCTCAGCTGCTTTTCACAGCCGCTTTACTGACACACACAAATCTGAACAGCTTGCAGAACAAAATGACAGGAAGGTGGAAGGATGATTTGTGCTTAAACATCAGTGACCAGCCTCTTTCTTGGCATTCTTAGCAAGGGGAAAGCATGTTATATACTACCTCCTTTAATAATTTTAGACAGGGCTTTTCCCTCTGCCTGTCTATCCACAAGAGAGAGGATCTTCCTCCAACTGTTAGTTGGAGTGATGGACAGGTGAATTATTAATATTTTTGACACTGACTTTCCTTGTTATCCTTATTTGTTAAGTCCCCAGCTGATGTGACCCCCCATTTTTTTTTAGTCTGCTGAAAGCCTGACCCACTCGATCACATGCAAACTGCATGTGATCACCAAGCAGATTTGAATTTTAGAGGTTTTGAAAAAGCACAGGAAAAAGAAACAACGTCGGTACCTGCAGCCCAGTGAAACAGAGCAGAGAGGAGCTGGAGGAAGGCTTGATAATACACAGCCTCCAGTTAATGAGCTCACCGCCAAGAAATCCAGTGTCTGCTGGCTCCCTGGGACACTGATGTGTGTCAAAATAAAAATCGTACACCTCTGGAAAGACCAGACCTTTGTAACAGCTAGCATCTGAGATGGTTAAAATTAAAACACATCAAAGATTGAGATAAAGAGAAAAAAGGCTCTACCCTTAATTGGACATTGTGTTTGTTTCTTGCTTCCTGATGAAGGAGGTTGTTTATTTCCTGTGGCAGATTTTGCTCTGTGCGCGTGTGTGGATATACAAGCTTACTTGTGCAAAAATATACAGACAAAAAACCCAGTATGAGAAGTAGGAGTGCTTGACTGTAAATCAGGAACCACTGGGTGCAGGTTGCACAAACAAGTATAATTTCACTCCTTTCAGACTAACACGAAGGTAGGTGTTTTTCTTCTTATTTAATATTAGAGCCAGTTAAAATCATAAAGTCCTTACTCCCATGTCACGTTTCCAGAGTAAGAGACGCTGTTACCTCCATTTTACTGAAAAGAAATTGAGGCATGGGGAAATTGTTCATAATTTCATTTTTAAAATAAATGAAGCTACCAATTTGAAGTGCTTTTGCATTCAGAGCTGGATTCAGCCTGCTTACCTGTAACTTGCATCTGACGCCCCGGGCTGAGTACTGAGGCTCTCTATTCAGCTGGAAAATGCTCCGAGAGCATTACTAGTTTGCCGTGAACCAAATTGTCCTCTGTCTATCCCAGGGGAATCTCCAGCTCCTCTGGGCAGGAGTTAGGGTAACTGTGCAAAAATCCAAGTGTCTCTTCCAGGAGTTGAGGTCACCATGGTTTCCTACCTAAGTGGTTGCCAGAGTTACTGTATTTTGTTTTTTAAACTGAGCGAGCGATTGTGTGTATGTTCATATGTCTGTGAAGGGGGATGCATCTTTTCACATTTTTTTTAATCAAATTAATCCATTTTCCTGACTTTCCCCAAAAACATCAGTTTGAGGTAGATGCCTAGCCTTAACTTTCAGCCTAAAGCCTTGAAGCAGCTGAACAGAGGTTGTCTTACCTCTGTCTACACTAAAGCAAATATTTTAGAATCATAGAATACCATGCTGGAAGGGACCTCAGGTTCATTTGGTCCAACCTTTCTTGGGAAAAGCACGGTCTAGACAAGGGCCCAGCACCCTGTCCAGCTGAATCTTAAAAGTGTCCAACGTTGGCATATCCAACAATTTTAGATAAAAACATCATCCAGCTTTAACAGTTGTCTCTGTTTAGAAAAACACTCAAGAAGCCTAATGTTAAGCGTATGCTTATGTAACTTGCCGAATGGGGTACCATATGCTGTAAGAGGCATGTGGAATAGGGATGTGAAGTGGATAATAACAATAATGAACATTTACATAGCCTTCTGCACTTAAAAGGGATGTAGGAGCTGTAAACACAGAGCATCAGGGACAGGGGAAGATAGGAAAGTGTAAGGTTGTATATATAAGCTTCTGTTTTTGCCTGGCTCAATCCTACCTTCAGTTACAAAACTTCCAAACTCAGTTAATGCAATCAAGCTGTATTTACTAGCTAGGCAGGAAGAGTAATTCAGCCCAGGGTCTGGTAACATTGGCAAAGAGCTGTTTCAAAAGTGAAAACCTCTCTCTTATTATTAGTTATTTCCATTTTCCTATTAACTTACTGCAGAAAATATTGCTTCACCATGACGGTGTTCTGAGCTCTAAAACAGATCAATCAATTTAAGTCGACCAAAGATGGTATTCCTGGCCCTGGAGAGTGATTTACACAAATCCACAGAGGAAAAAATCTGGAAGCAAAGGAAGGAGAATAAAAAGCAACAAAGATTTTTTAAGATATAGACATATAAATTAGCTCTCCTTTGGACAAGTGACTGTATTCACCAAACCTTAGAATCAGTATTTAATTAACCTCTTTAAAAAAACCATTAAGCTCAGTGGTGTGTGACAAACAGGCCCAGGAATGAATGTTTGGCAGGATGCCAGGCAACATCAGAGAAGCTTTACGAAGACAAGGTTGAAATTAAAGGGAGAAGTTTGCTTTGGGAAAGTATCTCTTTCACGGATCCTATTTCACAGGCATTGTAAACAGGGGTCTGGGAGCAGTTTCACTGAGTCAAGCCCTGGGAGGTTCATAAATTTCTTCTCAGTCTAGCTGGATGCTGTGACAGACTCTCCTCACGGAAATTAAATGAGGCAGCTCACAGTACCTGCTGCTGGCCATGACTGGAGGTAGGATACGGGGTGGGTGGACCAGTCAAGTTTATGTGAAAACAAGGGCAATGAGAGCTTGAAACAGAGGGACCAATTCACACGGCTCCTGTTCGGAGGGGCTGAGCTCCTCCTTGAGCCACTGTCAAACTTGCTACACTCCCTAATGGTTACGCTTCATTTGGGAAAATCGAAAGCATCTTGTATTTTAAATCCTAGTTTAAATTCTTTGTATGAATCTTTGAATTTGAGGCATTAAATCTCAGTTGCACAGTGTAGCAAACAAGACTATCGCTGCCAACCCACCTGCCAGCCCAGCGTCCTTGAGGACAGTGAGGCTTTCAGAAGTGTGCCGTCGCTCCTGGTTGAAGGACGCTGTGGGAGACAAAGGACCACACAGGTTCATGCTGTGCTGGGCAAGTTCATGAAAAATAAATCCACTGATTGTTATTAAATACATAAAAGCTGTGTCTGGCTCAAGAAGACTATAGGCCTCCGATGGTTAGATACTGGAGATTATTTTGGGAAAGCACTTCATATATTTCCCTTGGTCTTTTGCTCTTCTCTAGTTTTCTGGCCAGTGTCAGGGACAGGAGAGCACTCTGCACAGAACCTTACCGTGATTCATGAGGGCTGCTCTTTCCTCTTTCCTGTTCTAGCCTTAGCGTCCATCCCAAAATACTGCATTGAATTTACAAAATAAAATTTGTAGGTTTTATTTTTTTTTTTTAAAATAATGGACATTCTGGACATTGGTTGGAGAAGTTACTCTGGAAAGTGAAAGGACTTTCAGAGGAGACACCAGGTTCGGCAAAAGCGCGAGCTAAACTCAGCCAAAGTCACGTCTCTGGGGGAAATTCCCCCTTATGGACATGCCCTGGGAAAGAAAGGGGGTGAACAATTGCACAGGAGAGGAGAAATCCTCTGCTGCAGACCTGTAGCTCTCCTACATTGCGGTGAGTGAAGCGATATAGTTCACAGCAACTCGGCGGAATGGCAAGCAATGGCACGGACTCTGTGTCCCCAGAACAAGCTATTCACCCAGCTGCTGCTATGTTTTAGATGAAACCACCACCAACTGCATTTGACAGATCAACAATGTGCTTGTCCCTGTTGAGCAGAGACCCCTTCTGCTGTGATTTGATCTTTTGTTAGCATGGAAGGAAATTTTCTGAAGGAGGTAAATTAATTAATCAAGTTAACCCCGAGACATCTAATGAGCATTATTGTATTTAAATATCAGTGAATATGGCAAATACTAAATAGCACTTGTATTCTGTTTCTTTAATGAATGCTGAAAAACAAAAATAAGGGGAGTTGATTATGTCAGGTTAACAACATTTAATTAAAATGGAGGGAAGGGGTAGCTGTAATTTGCAACCACCACAGAGAGGAACCATATAGGAGAGTATGTGCAAATCTGTGAAGTGCTCCAGCTTTTAATTAAATTTGCAGTTCTTTAAGATAACCTTGTGTCAGATGGATTCTGATTAATCGCTGTCACTCCTGCAATATTACCAGAAGGATTCTTCAGTGGCTTCATGTCCTTAATAGAAATATATTTGTCAGGGGACATCTTTATGTCAGGGTACGTACTAGATCTGTCATGTGAGGTCCCCATCCCACATTGATGGTGATACTGCATGTAAGAATAGTGATACTGTAGCTGACTATCTCTCAAGAATGTACAGTCTACAGATGGGACAAAAGAGATGCTGTTAGTTAAGGAAGCTCCATGTCCCTTCATTTAAGGACTGGTGCTTTAGTTTGCACTTTGTTGCGACGCTGATGCTCACAGAGCTATTGGAAAGCTTTCGGCAGTGATCTGGAAGTCAAGAGACCTCAGCTTTCTCATGGTTGATCTATTAATCAGCTGTCAGCTCTTGGTCACCTCTCTTGTCCACATCCCCCTGTATTATCTGATGTGAAATAACAATCCATACAACCTTATAGTGGTGTTTCAGATCTACACATAAAACTATCATATTGGTAAAACTGCAATGTCCCACTGGCACATACGTGATTACCTCACATTTGTGTGTGTGTAAATTCACTGTGGAAGCAAGTAGCTCATGAATGACTTACAGGGTCTACAAAAAGTCAGAGATGACTAAGGCACTTTTCAGAAAGATATTCCCAAAGCGGTACAAAGCACAACCAAGCAAGAAAGAGATGACATCTACTTAGTGTCAAGAAACAGATAAATGACAAAATTCACTTGTTAAATTCACTGTCATGTACATTTGTATATTATTAGTTGTGCTGATATTTTTGGGTTTTTTTCTAAAACTGCAAACGTACACAAGCACACACAAATGTATTTGGAAAAAGTTAATTTGGGATTTAGAAAAGAAGTACTCAATTTGTTAATATGATTGTACTGATAGAAACCACGCCATGCAAAATCTGAATTTTGGCTCATCGTATCTTCCTTTAGAGGTGACCGCAGTCTCTCTTGACTTGTCCTTAGTAGTTTGGTGGGTTTTGACATAAATTCTCCTAGAAGTTTTTATTTTAGGTGCCCTAAACTCTAGTTCTCTGCCTACTGTCTCTGTGTTCTGACACTCTTGCCTCCTTGGTGTCCAGTTATCCACAAAGAAAAGAAGGTAGGTTTTTACAGAGTTGCATATTCTTCAAACTGTGCTGGAACAAAGGAATTGTGTTATTGCTAGACAGAGGATAGGTAAGCAGTATATTCAGTAATTGCACTACCAGACTCACTCAATTACTTTCTCTCTCTGTGAATCAGTCCACATCTGTGTAACTATGACATTAGAATTTCCTCTATATTTTGTCTGTTGTTATTTTAGGTAATAATTTCTTCTAGGATGTTATTATTACAGACAAAGTACTTAGCTGTTGTGGCCTTTATCTCAGTTCAGTGCTGCAAAGAAAAGAGTGTTTCCTACTGGCTAACAAACACTTTTTTTTTATAAACAGCTAAACAACAAAAAATGTAATCAACATTGCCTGTCAATTAAAGTATGAGAGCATAAACCATAAAGAAGTCTTCAGCTGCAGAAAATTATTTTCAGGTATAGTATTTCACATGTTTTCAAAGCTTTTTCTTCTGTTTTTAGAGCAAACTTCTTTAAGGTAAACCTAGACCTTTGTTGTTTATCATAAAGAAGCCAAAAAGCAAAAATAGAGGCACATCTATCTAAATTTAATTTGCTTGTCCCTTTCTAACCAACGTTTACATATATTTTTATTTAAATAATACATTTTCTAAGGAGCGAAAGATTCATACCCTGCTCTTGGATAACTTCATTAGACTCCACTTTGAAATCCCTTGGTCAGATTCTGCTCCCACAGCCATGGCTGTAAACATGCTCTAAATCCACTTAAGTGCCTGTTTGTTTAACCCAATCTCAGAAAGCCAGAACTGGCCACCAAATTATTTATTTATGGATTTCACAACCCCATCGTCACTTAAAAGTAGATGTTTGTATTTCATGTACTTGATTTTCAATCATTCATAGGACATCATGAAATATTGATGTTCCATCTATTAAAAATGGCATTAGTAAATAAGCTACATACACAGGCTTGACCAGAAACAGCACAGTCCAAGATACTCCAGTTCTGTACACCAGAAACTTTCTCCTGTTTGATGAAGTATTCAGCTGAGCCTGAAAGGTTGTGGGTAGACAGAAGACCTCTACCTTCTTGGCTGCTGTACCATAAACATAAGAAGATATTTCTCTTTGTTCTTGTTTAAAATAACCCAAGGAATATCTGAAAGGGAATATGAATAAGCATACCTGGGTTTTGTCTCAAAAATAAGAAATGAAAAGGTAGTAATGACCTTTTCTTACTGCCTGCAGCCTAACTGCTGTCTTGACTCACATCTTTGGGGAAAGAGAAATCGGAAAGCAATTAGATCACTGAGGTTACTTGAACACCCAGTTCTGATCTGTTATTACTTTTTGAAATTGCAAACAGAAAGAAAAGAAAACTTAGCTGAAAACCAAAACTTTTACATACAGTCTTTTTACCTGATATGAAACTTTGTGTCTGCTAGGTCTCAGTTGACCTAAAAAAGGTCTACTAGATTAAAGGAGTCCCTGATACTGTAGTGATCCACATGACTTTTAGGGGTTTGGCCATGAAGTAGAGTCCTCTCCCCTCAGTGGTGTGCCCAGGACCTTTCTGACAGCGCCTGTGGGAAAGTGGTCATATGGGGACAGGAGATGGGCTCAGCTGAAGGGGTTCACCAGAGAGAGCAGGCAGAGAGCCCCGTTTCCTAAAGCAGGAGGCTCATGCAGTCACTCAGTGCTTGTGGATATGGTTGTTTTCATATCTCTCTTGACTCATCTTCTGTCTTGCCCTTCATTTTCTATTAGCAAAGCTGGTGGGCAGTTCCAATAGTGCTTGGCAAGTCTCAAAGCATGAATTTCTTAGAAGCTTAATGTAAATTGGCAGCTGGGCAAAGAAGAAAGTCCACAATGTGTCTTTCCATTCCCTGCCCCTAAGGTGATCATAAACTGGGTCACTCCTGGAATGGCACATCTGCCGATCCATGGCTTCATGAAAAAGCAGTGCCACAGGCTTTGAAATACCCTCAATTTCCCTGTCCATGGGCCGGCTTAACTCAAACAGTGGTGAAAAGCTGTGGACACTGGACATTTGTCTTTGGCAGGTTTTCTGTCTTCATGAGAAAATAATAAATCCATGGAAATCTAGGCAGCTGGCTGTGTGGACTGTCTTTGTGCCTTTTGATCTACGCACCCGTGGCTCTGTGGTGACACTTACAGCTCCTGACAGGCGATTTGCTGGGGTCTCTGTTCTTTGTTGTGCTTGGTCTTGGCATGAAATTTCACAGCGGTTAATGAGATCCATTGGCCACGGTAATCTATCCCCTGTGCATTGAGTGTTAATTAGTGTCAGCCTGTCACAATAGCAAGATGAGTTGCAAAATAAAACCATCAAGTGCACTCTGATTCTGATTTATTGCTTGTTTTTCTGTCACTGTGGCTGAACAACAATACAAAAAAAAATCAGTCTGGCTTCTTCTTTGGCTTCATGTGCTGTGGAGATGATTTCCCTGTAATTAATGAGGAGCATTATCTAACTCCCTCACCTTGCAGTAGGAAGAAAAGTCCTTTTTCCACTCTGCCATTGTTTCTAAAGAGAAACTCTCTGAAAGTCTTTGGAAAACAGAGTCATGCAGAGCAAATGGCCTAAAAGACAGTCTCCATTCATGGTTCTGCACACTTCAAGCACCTTTTGTTCATCAGTTTAACTAGATTTAGCGTGGAGTCCCTACCCACACCAATAAATGCAGCATCAACATTTCAGGTTGATGTAAATGAGGTTGTGAGATAGGTTCGTGGGGTCTGATCCTGTTACATCTGGACCCCTTTCCACACATCTGCCCGTAAAGTATTGAATGAACTGCTGCAATTTCTAAGGTGGCAAAATTTTTCCTGTACTAAATTTAGCTTTAGAAACAGGCTATGTGCATGGAAGAATTCTAGAGAACGGATCTTTATCATAGTTTTACCTGGAACAAGCCTCGTGTCAGTAGTCTTGCTCTTTCAGACCTAACGTGCTGACACTGAGATCAGTCTCCCTTGGTCTATGCATTATTGTGCCAGACATATTTTCTCTAAGAATGTTCATCCACTTCCAGCAGTAAATTTTTTCAAATGGCTTAGTTCATATTTATTATATTTTGTAGATTCTGTCTAGAGAGTAGTGATTGTGATTAGAGTAAGTATCCTACTATTAATAATGAAGCAGCAAAATGAGAGTTGGCATAAAACTCATGTGCGTCCATTCATCTGTGTGTGACTTGAATTATCCAGTAGTAGTGGGAGAAATACTTTCTTTAGTGCCATCTCTTTTTTCTTGTTTCTCTTTTTTTTTTTTTTTTTTGCAGTATATATGAAGTGATAAAGTTGTACAAAAAGTTGTTGGAGGGAAAATAAGAATGATCTAGGTCAGGAGAAAATGGTGAATTATCTTTTAATACCATTCTCTAGTCTCTTCCTCAGATTTCTTTCCAGTGGGATTATGCTTAGCACCATTGAATAATCAATGTTCCGGCTGCTAATTATATTTATAATTGAAGACTGCTTCTTATATTGGTCAGTCTCTTTTACACCACCAGCTTTTGTACTCAACTCAGTAGCAGTAGTCACCAAGGTACCTTCTCACACACTATCTTGGAAAGATCCTGACAGCAGCGTTTCATCTGTAATACACTTCAGATAAAGCAATAATAAATCATAATATAGGATGCCTTATTTTGGAGCAGACCTCTTAGCCTAGGAAGCTTTTGAATTGCTCATGGCATTCCAAAGTCAAAACTAAAAATACTGATTTTTTTATTTCAAATTAATTTGGTGTGGAGCCTTTTCACTTGGATAGAATCAGGCTTTTTGTTGATAGTTTGCCTTTCTCTGTTATCTTAATTGGATAATTGGGTATGATTTAGACCAGATGCAGATAAACTATGAGAGCTTCCCCAACTATTGCTAGTTCGCATTTTATTGGTCTCTTCTTGCTTTTCAAATAAGTCACTTCTCAGTCATGCACCAGTGAGCTGTCAGCAGTTAGCAAGGGGCTGTGTTGAGCTTCTCACATGCAAACTATGGAGACTGTTGAGAAAACAACGTCTCTGAAAAGAAGAGATGAAATGAGCACAGCAGAATGGAAAATCATCAAACTCGGCATACTGTTTCCACCATGTTCCCATTCCCCTCTTTAGTCCCCTCCATCTCCTTTGTGGCTTATTTTTGTTTCTTTGGTTCTGATCGAACACTGGATGCACTATTTTTATTGTTACTGATGGTTTGAGGGGTTTATTTGTTGGTTTGGTTGTTCATTGTTTGTTTTTTCCCACAGAGGGCAGACTCTTAACAACATCATCTCACACAAGTCCTTAACTGGAAGTGCTAGTGTGTCCATGAGCTTTTCTTTAATAAGTTCTTTTGCTTGTTCATGCTGCATACTGCTGCTACAGTAACAACTAAAGCAGAGAACAGTTTGAAGATCTGGAAGCTTTATTGGTCACTGCTGTCTGTCTCTGCTTTAATATGGAGTTTTATTTATTTAAAGATCTAAGTGCCTTGCCTATTTCCTTGAGTTTTCCTTGGTGTAGATAAAATTCTTCAGGAAAGGTTCCTAAAACTTCTCGTCCCCTGCAGGAATTGGCTTGTCATATGCTGGCTTTTGTTTTCTTTTATTAATTATTTTATAAATAAATAAATGGGAGAAATGGCTATGAAGTGGGAAGGTGAAGTAATAATTGGACTAATTGTAGAAGAGGCAAATTGGAAGTTGAATGTAAACATCAAGATCAGACAGTTTTTATATAACCTGATGTAGGTAAGGTTTCAATAGGGTTATATTTTTTATTTTTTTTTTATTCTATTACCTCTTAGCTCTAGAAAAATGACATGAACAAGGTCACATAGGATACTGTATTATAGCCAGGTCATGATCTAGGAGCTCTTGTGTCCCTCTCAAATATTTGATCTACAAATTCACTTACCTTCAACTGTGTTATGCTATTACGTAACCCCTTATGATCCTAATATTTAAGGTCTCATTGGATAGTTAATTCTTAGTTTGTAGTGATTTTATTTGGATCATCTTGAGTCTTAAAATGGTCCCTTAAGTGTCCCTCTGAATCATTATGACCCATATGCTGAAAAGCTTACAAAATGGGAAGTGAGTGACAAAAGACTTATGCCTTTATTTTTGTCTGAATTGGAATATATTTTAAATGAAGGTCTGGTCATCCTGCAGGATGCATGTACTAGTTATTTTATACAATCTTCCATATTCAGAGCTTCAGGGGGTGTGACAGATAGGTAATTTTACAGAAGACATCTGTGCAAATGCAGGGCTTTGCTGAAATGATACTCATTTTTCCCCTAAGTGGGTCAGAGGAAAGAGCTACGCAATGTGACAAAGTCTTTGTTCGAATGTCTAAAAACAATCTAACTGATTAAAAGAATGAGAGCACACAACAAAAAAAATCCCACATGACTGAATAAACAGCATTTGAAAGAAGGTACAGTTTGTTTTCTAATGTGCACTTTAGTTTTTGTCAGTTATGGGATCCAAAATTGTATCCCTTTGAGTTAATATAGTTTTGAAAGAACATAACTTGTTTTGTTAATTCGGCATGGAGTTAGTCTGTTTACATAAAACACTCCAGCAAAAGAGATTGGCAGAGTTTTTGTTGCAAATACAAGGATCTTTTAAGTTAATTATATGCAAATCAGCTTTGTTAACAAACACCTAAATAACTCTGCCTTGTCTTCATTAGCCTGGGAGATACAGCACACTTCTCAAGGAACTAGACAAGGAATATTAATCAAAGCAGCTTGTAAGTTTTAATGAGCTTATTAATTGTTGAACTCTGCATTTCCAAGAAGTGGTATTAAAAGTGAAAGATAACTGAGTTATTTTTGTGGGCATATATTATGCAGATATATATAGGAAAAAATGCCGTGGTCAAATTTGGGTCATGCAAAATAAAAACTCAGTCCGGCTGCTAACATATTGATACCTCATGTTTTTCTAAAAAACTATATGCTGGCTGATGAGAGTTTAATGGCAGAAATGTTCTTGCACTAAAAGAACGTTCAATGTTGTAGAGAAAGACAAGAAAAAATAGAATAAAGTTCAGCTTTGCAGTTTTCCAGGTTAGGGGTTTTTTTAACTTTCCTAGCCAGTAGTGATGCAGCTCTGAATTTGCTTTCCAAACAGACCTCCTGAATGTCAGGTGATGCTAGCTGTTACTTCTGGATTTGGACAATCTCTTAAGGCAAAAGTAATCTCGAAAAATACAAATAAAAAATTAACATGGGAGCAAGGTGGAGCAATGGGAAAGATCTCTGTCCTCCATGGCCAGTTGACCTTGTCACATTCTGCACATCACATCCATTAATGACGAGTGGAAGGGTGAGACCCAGCCTGGGGATTCTGGTGGTGAAGTTTATTGATGCCTTCCTTGAGGGGAGCCTTTAAGTCTGACCCTCAGCAGTGATCAACTCTTACTGTCATCCCTCCTAAAAAGACGAATATACTACTTCACACGGCTGATCCTAATACTGTGGGGAAAGATGAAACAGTCTTGAATTTCCTTCTGCTAATTTTCTGACCTCAGCTCTGGTAATAGTATTTAATGTTGTGTGCAGGAGCAGACTTTGGTGTAATTAATACTCTAATTCCTTTCTAATAGCTGTCTAGCCAAGTGTCAATAAACAAGGAGGATACATGACAATAAAAACATCTGTCAGAGTAACATGCAGTGTTGTTTCAGAGAAAGGCAGACAAGAAGGGAGGGAAATGAATAAAACAAGAAAGAAAACAAGGCGAACCACGGACTGAGATTAAATGGAGTCTAAGAGGGAGAGACAAATTTTCGTGTTGCCAGCTGATCTTCCCTAATTTGATTTGGTCATTTCCAATTCTGAAGGATAAATGAGTTTCCAGGGTGGGAGGATGGATAGCTGATGATTAGCTTCTTGCTCCTGAGTTGCTGTGCTCTCCAGCTCTGACCCTTCTGTGGCAACAGCAGATGATAGTGTCTGTGTACTTTCTACCACTGCTGTCCACAGGAAGCCATCATAAATCCTTATAGATTCGCTCATCCAAGACACTGTACCTGTGCAGCGGTGAGGGACAAAGATGACCAATGAAAATACTGGAAACTAGACTGTACCTCATTTGGAGCAGAAGGAACAAGGATGAAACTTAAGAAAATGTTCTGCTATCAGCTAGTCTTCTGTTACAGAACTTTTCTACCCAAAGTTTTATGAGATGGGGAAGAAATTAAGATCAAGCAGTTCTCATGACCACATTTCAGTGTTGATGAGAGATAACTGAGTTGGAAATATTTTGACCAGTTCTGCTAGATTTACTGTGGATGAAAAGGAAAAAAGAATTGAAGATAATTTTTTACTGAGATGTTTCTAAATCCCTGAACACTGAAGACCCAGGACAGCTCAAATGACCACCTGTCCAGAGATCACACTGCCCAGGGAGAACAGAGCTGCAATACAGCCCATCATACTCTTAATTAGTTTTCGTCTTCTGTATTCTAGTTCTCTCAGTGTTTAGATACCTCCTTGAATTTTTGATCCAGACAGTCATAACAACTGCAACTCTTCTCAGTTTCATGTCTGCAAAGTGCTTATGGCAATAACTCTGAGTGACATAAAGCAGAGCAGTTGCATGTGGTAGTGGTTTTTTGGTTTGGTTTTGTTTTGTTTTTCCCCAAAAACATGTGAAAAAACATTCTGTTCTCAACCAGTCACAGACTCTCTGGGAACTTTAAAAGGGTAATTCAGTCTCTTCCACTTTAAATCTCTTCCATCAGCTGTTTCTTCCTACCATCCTTACTGCCATTGATTTATTTCAATTAAGATTCTTCTGTTCAAGTACCATAGTTAGCCCCTGTCACTACTAATTCTCATCCCTTTGGATTATATAGCTAGAACTAAAATCCATGTGGACTAGTTCAGCAGCATTTGCTAACCTGCAAACTGGAAGGGAAAGAGCCCAAAAGTCCCCAGTGAGGCATACTTGGAACCAGGAAAATGTTCCAATGCCTATCTCACTGAATTGATGGGTCTGTGTGTTTTTACTGGGTTTATGTACTTTATTTCCAATGTTATTTTCTACAAATCTTCCTGCAACCTTCTTTAAAGGACAGAAATGAACCAGAAAACAGCTCCTTCCATAAACCCCCAAAGGAGTCTAATATCAACCTAGAAGTGGCTGTAAGTTTCCAAAAAGGTGATTTTAAACAGAGTTGTTACACATGCTTTTCTTCTCTAAAGTAAAAAACATGAGTAATATAAGTTACCTTGTGTAGTTTTGTGTTACGCTACATCAACTTGACCATACTTCACTACATGCCACACCTTCACTGGTGCTATGAGATACCCATCTCATGTCAGATTTCTCTTGGTGACGTTTCCCTGCTTCCACTCCTTGCTTTAGGGAGTTGCAGTTTGATGAACCCATGCAGCTACCTGAAGTCTTCTGAGAAAGGTGGCTGCTGCTCACTCATGCTGTGTGCTGGAGCAGTGTTGGTGTGCAACCACATCAACCAAAGCAAAGCCAAAATAGAATGCACACTATTATGATGGGCACAAGAACCACACAAAATTTGAAGGAAAAAGACAATAGGGATACACCTACTTTTATTTTTTTTCCTAGGATATTTTTAGAGATTGGTGTCTATGTCCTGGTTCTACTAGTTGGGTTTTATCTTCTCTGCTTACAAAAGCTGAGAAGTAACACCTAGAATGCTATATTGAAAGAAAGAGGTAGGAGATGGATGCCTTGCCCAGTGTGAAAGCCCACACTTTTTGAGATGAGACCTTTTCACATTCAGTATGAATACGCTGCCCTGTAAGAAAAAGCCACTAGGAGGCAACATGGGGAATTGTGTACCTCAAACTCACAGAGTTTATTTTAAAATCTGGAGCAAATTGTTGTCAAGCTTTATAAACATGGAATTCAGCACTGTTACATCCGACTCTTGAATAAAATGCTTACAAAAGGCTCGGGCAGTCTTTAGATGGACGGTTGTACCCATAAATGGTTAATGCTTTGTAGGATAGAAATTCAGCGAAGCAGGAAAGTGCTTGTTTGATTACTTTTCGTAGGTTTTTTGGGTTTGGGTTCTGTCACCCCCACTCCACCCTGCCATGAGGCTCTGGAAGCTCTGTCTTGCTGGGAAATAAGGGACCTGGAGTCTGCTGAACCAGAACCTGTTTCAGACCTTGAGCGTTCAGGTTCAGCACTGCCAGGGTTTGGGACGCACTTTTGCCTCAGCTGAACAGGTGATGAATCTTGGACCTTAAAATTTTTTCCAAACCAGTGACTGACTAAAGAGATAAGGAGACTTGTAATATTGATTGGATGAAGAAAGCGTCAAATAACCTTTCATCTCTATCTCATCAGCTTTTTAGATCAAAATGTGAACACGAAAATAAGAGCATTAAACTCTGAGCCTTTCCATCTGTCTCAGGAAAGCTTGCCTGTGCTGAAGAGGCATTCTGTACCGCAGAAAGCAGCTGTGTTTGAGGTCTTGGATTAGGCATCATTTGGGA
This sequence comes from Steatornis caripensis, assembly GCA_013398225.1. NCBI lineage: Eukaryota > Metazoa > Chordata > Aves > Caprimulgiformes > Steatornithidae > Steatornis > Steatornis caripensis. Next base: position 805,524 of record VZSC01009109.1, read on the forward strand.
ATATTTGAATCCAGGACATAGTTTTTTGGCCTCTCTCAGTGTACAGAGATCTCATTTTCTGATTCAGATGAGGAGAAAGACTCCATTTTTTCTCTAAACCCAGCAATGTTTAAACTAAAATAATGGAAAATGCTTTACTGGTTTACATGTTTCAGTGTAGCTTTTCAAGGTATGAAATAAGCTGAAATTAATTGGAAAGTTTAGTCACACAAGAGAGGTCTAAGTGCCTGTACTGCTTATATGCCAATTTCTTACTGAAGACACAAGTCTTTTATTAGAGTGAATAATTCAAAATATACATATTATATATATATATATATATATATACACAAAATATTCCAGCTTTTAAAGTGAGAAGTTGGCCACCACAGTGAGTAAATAGGCACAGGACAGACTGAGCTTTGATACAACAGGAGTCCTTTCAATGTGAGAGCAGTCAGTGGTTAGCAGGTAAGAGCAAAGCGTGTCCTTAGCCATGTGGCCAAAGACAAGATGGAACTTTTTTTTTTTTGGTGACCGTGTTCAAGTCTACAAGAACACATGGGTTTAAAAGGTATCAGAGCAGCCACAGGTGAGAAACCAGGAGGGCCTGTTTGAATAGGAAGGATGGAAGCGAATTCCCTGGGAAGGCTGTAAAACTCCATCGTAGCAAGCATGTAAGAACTGCTTGCACTGATAATTATAAAAAATGCATTATATAGCATTGATTCTTACTTCCTGAAGATAGATGGATGAGGTAGTAATCCTGCGATCTCTTTTGACTCTATTTTCAAAATTTTCATAATTATGTTATAGAAAATGACTCATTTTCTAACAGTTAAACGTGAGTGCTTTTGTGTGCGCAGGTGCACCGGCAGAAAGACATGGGAAGTGTGAACATAATGCCTGTAGTGTTAATTGTTTGAAATTTAGAATGGAAGAAAAAGTAAAACATCTTTCAAGATGATGATCAAATTAGGCTGTTTCATCAAAAACCAGCTTGGTATCCTGCATCAACAAACTGCTCTTAGGAGGAACTATTAATAAAGGAACAACAGGAACACCAGGGCTACTCAAAAGTGTTAAAAAGCCATGGAAAGCTCCTACTTCCACACTGCCTGTACTGAAAATGAATGCAGTGATGAAAAGGGTAGACAAAACCTTTGTCTGCTACAGTTGTGTGCAGTTATTTTCAGGTGCAAATGGCCAGAGCTGCAGTTGTGCTGGCCTTTGGGGGCTGAGGGTGTGCGTTTATGTCCTGGTGTTGGCATAACATGTGCCTGGCCTGGCCAAGGAAGCAGCTTTTAGAGCAGCATGGAGCACAAGCTGTGCTACTGCCAAAATTGCCTCACCCACAGGTAGGGTTTACAGCTCAGCCCTGTGCTACACTGGTACTGGGAAGGAGCAGGTCCTACGTGGCACTGTCACAGGTGGAATACAAGAGGGTATAACATGTCCTTGTGCTTCTGGCCTCTTCCTTAGTTTGCCTCCATCAAACCTGGTGTAGCTTGAAGCCACCCGTCGCGTCGCCCACCCTTGCTGGGGCGCACAGTGCCTTGCTGCTGTAGCCACATCTGCATAGATCCCTCGTGGAGATGAAGCGTATGCCAGGAGAAAGAGCTGCTTTTCAATTTTTTAAATTTTTTTTGTGTTAAGTGTTCAGGTTTAGCTGTATTAATTCCTCCATGACCTTAGTAAAATGGAAAAGCTCTTCCTCATGGGGAGAGAGCAATCCTCCGGAAATTCTGCAATGTGACCCTGTGGCTGGGATATTGTTGTTTTTTTTCTGGAGTTAAAAACCATTAAAACCATACCTGCACAAATGTGTTGTGGAGGGGAATTTAATTTTTGCTCTCTCTCCCAAGCCTGGATGGGATCCTCAAAATTAATCTTTTTTTAGTTTCTGATGACAATGAAATTTCAAAGGGAACATCTCAAGGCAAGTGGTTTTGCATTTTACAATAACGGGAAGAATTTCCAGCATTTTCCATCACTGCACCTGCCTCAAGATTGTATCTTCAATCCTGCCAGTTTGGAAGTAGGACACAAAGAGCAGAATTCTCCAATTCATGGATGGTTTGATGCCTTCTTTGGTCTTTTGCCTGACTGGAAACAGAATGAGCTGCAGAAATCTCAACACTGGCTCCAGACAGTAATAAAGCATGTGTACCAGGACTCTAGGATCCCTCACCAAACTCTTGCCCAAAGTATCTGAAGTTCTCCATCTTCTCTTGCCTCAAACATATCCTTTCCTGCAAGCACCACAGCACTGATTTACAGGCTGAATTTTCTCTGCAGTATAAGGCATGATCAGATTCTAGTACTGGCTTCTTTTTCTATTTAATCACTCTTGAAAAGAGTGTTTACCCGAGTCTAAGGGAGAGGCAGACAAGGCTAATTGGTTTGATGAAAATTCAAACCCTATCTTTCCCACCTGAAATCTGATTTTGTCTGAGCCTGATATAAGACTGAATGGTGTCAGCTCAGTGATGCCTTTTGCCAGCTATAGACCAGTGCTCTACACGTGCTTTTCCCTCACTATGTGTTGTGTCCAATGCCCTCTCTGCTGGAAATGCACAACCCTGATTCTTAGGAAATCTGCCTTTGTTTGCTTCAAATGTCAGCCTGTGAATCCAATTTGCTTTCAAAAAAAAAAAAAAATCAGGTCAGCGCAGCAGTTTCAAGCCTTGGGCTAAGGTTCACATGTGAAAACTCCAGAACTTATCAGTACCCTACATACAGCCTATGGTATAGCATCAACTCCTTTCTGGCTAAGGAAACTAGACTTGTTAGCACAGCATGCATATGTTCCTGCTTACTTTTGAACTCATGAGCCAAATTTGATCAGAGGATGATGGAAGAGGAGATATCTTAAATCTCCCATGTTTAGATAGCACAAGCAGCCACAAAGAATACAGGAAATTCTTTTCAATATGTGAGTCCACAGGCAACCCAACTGCAAAGGTTCTGCTAAATCATAGTAACTCCTCTGTAAAACCTTTGGTGTTATATTTCCTCTATGTTCCTTTGCATGTGGAAAATAGACTTTACCTAACTATAGAAATTCAGTGATAAAAGTCAAAATAAACTCATTGTAAACTCTGTAAACAACATATTTTTTGCTTCTGTCTCTTGAGATTTGAAATATATGCATACAGAGTGCCCATAGGAGTTTCCAGAGGAATTTCCACAAAGATAATGCAGATGGACACCTGCATAGATCTTAAGTTCTACTTGGAATATGAGTAATTGTCACCATCACCCAATGACATTGTAGAATCTGTCAGACAGTGCTGTGAGAAGCAGCAGAAAAGACTTCCCCCCACCCCCACCAAATCTTATTCTGAATGCCCTTTCTGGTTGCAGTGCAGTTAAAGACAAGGGGAGCTGTGAAAGCTGGGCAAAATAGTTACTGTGACTGAATATGACACCCAAAAATCCAGAACAGAAAGAGAAATAGCTCTTCTGAAATGTTGCTGGACTGAAATTAATGTCAGACTCCCATAGTGAGTCCTTACTAAAAGGGAACACGAAAATCTTTACTTGTGACTCTCATCCACGGTTGCAATAGTGGCACATTTTCACATCTTTCTTTTCTGTTGGCTTGGAGCTCAAGAAGAAGGTCCTGTCTGGGATTTACTGGCAATTGTAAGAGGTGAAAGTGTTTTAATTAGCTATTAAAATGCATACTAATGTCAGGGCTTTAGAGGATGTGCTGCTGTGATGTGTTAATTCATTTTTAATGTAGAAAATTAGGGTTTTTTTTAAATAGGATTGGTGGAGCATTGCCTAATGAGTTGGCTGGATCTGCTTGGTCATCATACTGTTTCACCTTTCGTGTTGCTGGACCCTTTTCACAGGGTTGAATCTGAACAACAGAAGTTACAGGTACATTGCCCTCACGGTGTTTTTTATTCCCAGTCTCCGGCCCCGTATATTGCAGGCCAGGTTACATGAGCTTCTGGCCTAGGGTTTGTTCTCACCCAGGTGCCACTAGTTGTATCTGATGAGGAAGAAGTGAAAAGATCAATCTAGGCTTGTCAGACGTGTCAGTAGCAGCCAGAGAAAGATTAAGATTGATTCAAACATTATCCCGTGCTTTAAGTGCTTCTTAAAACTGCTCAGCCCACAGTGTGGATCTCATCTCTCTGAGGTTTCTCTCTGATCATGATAATGATTCAAGTAAGAGCAGAAGATACTTTGCATTATCTCAACATTACCTAGCTCCACTTTCAAGATGGGCTACTTCAGCTTAATTTCTTTTTCTTTTTCCTTTGTTATTGGGCTTTGGAAATGATCCCTACAGAACAGTCAAGCAACTTTTGTTGTCNTCAAGTAACAGCAGAAGATACTTTGCATTATCTCAACATTACCTAGCTCCACTTTCAAGATGGGCTACTTCAGCTTAATTTCTTTTTCTTTTTCCTTTGTTATTGGGCTTTGGAAATGATCCCTACAGAACAGTCAAGCAACTTTTGTTGTCTTCATACTCCAGTGAAGTCAAGCCTCCCGTACAGGCTACTGAGAGCCATAGGCAAAGTCTGTCCTTAGGTGAACCTTCTCTAGTTGACACTACAAGCAGTTCTTTCTTAATGAAAGTAGCTCTTTGGAACAGGGAAACAATATGCCTTCGAGAATTAGATACAGCAAGCCACAAACAAATAATATAACTTTGATTGACAACCAGTGTTACCCTAACGGAATGATTGGTGGATTTATAGCATAAACAATGCTTGATTAGGTTTGTATGCTTTCATGCTATTTAAAATTTTTTTACACTTCAGTGTTGCAAGAAAAATGCTGTAAAATATTTCAGTAGCATGAAAACCAAAGCATAATGTACAGACCTTATAATAGAATGAAACCCAGTGCTACGGCATTATCGGTTTGATTATTAGATTTGTTCCATTTTAACTCACGTCCTATTCCCCCTCCCAGTGATGCATGCAGTGTCAAACGTCAATATTAATATTGTTTCCACTGAAGTGATACAGTTGTGCAACAGGATTATAGCCTTGTCAATAGAACTGGAATTTGCACTCTCTTTCACATGCATGAAAACCTCGGAGATTTAATTTTCAGATCACATGTGATTCTATTGATTGAAGTCTACAGAGGTCAAAGAGTATTCTGCAATTTGTGTCACCTGTGCTTTCGTTAGAGGCCTGTGCATTGTCATAGTGGGGGGGTACATAAATACAGCAGGTGGTAGCAAATTCATGAGATTCTTCTCAGAGTTTCTTGTTTGGTTGGTTTGTTTTTTGTTTTTTGGGGTTTTTTTTTGTCGTTGGGTTCCCCCCCC
>VZSC01009110.1:10200-63657 GCA_013398225.1 Steatornis caripensis
AACTCTATGGACAAGTCTTCAGGTACGTCAGAAACAGGCAAACATTATTAAGTGTTTCTTTAAAGACATAATTACAATAACCACCACTCTTCCACTGAATCCAAATCGGAAAAAATCCAAGTTGCTGCTGCTGTGTAATTGCTGGATTGTGTTTCCTGCTGGCTTCAGTAGGTTTTCATCATTTAAAGTATTTGTTAATAGTTTAAGAAATGCAGTGATTCTTTTCCATGGCACGGTTCAAGTAAAAACTGCATGAGCTCTTTGGAAAGAAAAATACATGTTAGCAAGTAAGCTCTCAAATACAACAGAACACTTAGAAACGGCACAGAAATGTTGCATTGGTATTCTTCCTTAGTCAGTGTTAAAGAAAAAAAAATGAACAGAATGGATTAATGAGGATGTACTAAGCTATAAATACTGTGCATCAGCCCACATTTCACTTGGGGGAATCGAACATTTTCCTTTGTTTACAATTCTGCCTTCTCATTTACCTGAAATAATGTTGGTACCAAACTACCAATCGGAGTTGTTAACAGCTGACAGAAGGCTGTTTATGATCAATGCCTCGGGTTTGTGTTTTTTTCAAGATTCAAGGAACTTATGTATTAGTTAAAGAATAAAAACCAGCTTGTTTCTATGGCTTTCTCTGCTAAGATTTCTTTTCCTCAAATAAGATTGAAAAAATGGCTTGTAGATACTCTGTTATTGCTTTATTTTCTAATGCATCATATCACACTGGATTATAGGGGTTATGACTCAAATTAAGTTTACTCCCGAGAGATGCAATAACTTTCAATCAAACCACAGGTACTCAGCATCCTTCAGGAACAGGCCTATAATGCAGGATGAATGAATGAGGGTGAGCACAAGCACTGTAAGACTGCAGATCCAATCAACTACGGAAGAACAAATTATCATTGCTGGATGCAAATAGTTACAGTCGTAGAAAAAATATTTTGATTAGCTGAATAACTCACAAATTATGTGTGATCCCAGAAAATAACATTTCTGAGAATGCAGTTCCTCAGAAATGGTCCTGTGATTAAACGTTGCCTGCTTTCCAGATCAAATTCTAATGGTCCACATTCAGAAATGCACGAGTACTGGCTTAACGTTGTTATACTGGGCATCAAAAATAATAAATAATTAGGAAATAATCCTTAGCAAAATACACATAGCTTTCCTATTAGGTGGTTTCCAAGCTTCTTCTGACTGTCTGCCTCTCACCCACTACATCTAGATGCAGGGAAATCTGGTAAGTAGGAAAAGTGAAGCGCAAAAAGCCAGACTGCAAAACCCACACCAGGAGAGAAACCCTTCGTAATTAAGTGTGCCTGCACGTGGGCTAAAGTTCTTCCCACCAAACGCTCAGATCCCCTGTGTCCAGGGTCCTTCCAAGAGCAGGATGCATTTTAGAGCCATTCCCACCACTGACCCCAAGTTGCCTTCAATTAATAAAAAGCTTCTGACAGCAGTGCCTTAGAGTCCACCCCATCCAAAGGGCCTGTTTAACTCTTAAATTAGAAAGATCTCTTACTTATTAACTTATTAAGATGCTCATCGTTCATGAGTTTGTCTCAGCCGGTCACACATATAGAACAAATTAAAGCAACTGCTAAAGTTTCAGCTGCAGGAGTTGTAGAGAAATAGCACGCTTTGAAGTAGCTGTTTTCTAAAGTTGAGACAAGATAATTGTGAGGACTCTTCTGCTTTGAGGAAATGAAGGTGTTTTCAGCCAACTTTTCATCCCAAGCGAATACTTAATTGGTCATAAAAACATACAGTGATCCCTTATTAGACACTTTACAGTTTATGCTCAGACTCTGGCTTTGGATGGTGTTTTAACTGCTTGCGAAAATTGTCATTTTTATAGAGACTGGACCATTATGAACCTTCGTAGTTGTCTTCTGAAAAGAAAAAAAGTCACCATGTCTTGCATCTAAAAATATACATCCTTAAAGAAATTCTTCGTATCCTGGTATAAATCACAATGTCTGCAAAACGGAGAATTTCAAGGCAGTACACAAGGTGTCCTCAGTCTACTGAAGCCCATCATTTTAGTGCTGCTTTGTCACACGGGAAGGTATCTATCACTCCTTTGGATGATTCCAATGTTTGTTGCTTGAGCGTAGCACCTGGTGGGGTTGTTAATGCTTTTGTTATTCTCAGCTTGAAAAATGGCTTCCTAAATTCTTTTTTGTATCTGTTGATACTTAATTTACATCATCTGTTCTGGGCTGGAAAACACAATTCTGATTGGTGTTCTGTGCTAATTAATTTTTATTGGCTTGTACTTTTAAGAAAAGCATATTACACACTTTTCTAAGCTCTACTAATTTTTTCTTAGGTACTTTTTGCCGTAAAATCAATTTCCTTCCCCTGAGGAATGAAAAAAAAAATCTTACCATCCATGTAGCAGCAAGTTTATAGATCTAAATATGAGTCAGTAAAAGATGAAATTAAGAATTATTATTTATTATTTAGACTAGATGTTACCTAAAAAATATCTACTAAGAATTGATACACTTACTCTTCAGAAGGGCTGTGATCCTTAGCCCTGGTGCTACAAACATTAGGAGTCTTGCAGAAATTTGTATAAATGATACAGATATTTGTGTAATGAATAATTCTATATGCAAGTGTATGCCATAGAATTTGCTGGAAATACACATTCATGTGTGAAGTTAGTAGAGCTACTCAGGAATGTAAATTTACTTATATGCATCATTGGTTGCAGGCCAGGAAGGTAATGCTAGATTCTCCAGTCTATATAATAACTTGCTCATCTAGCAAGCTGCATACTTCAGTACAGTATATCTATCTGGGTTACTTTTGACAAGAGAAACGATTTGGATCGTAATTAGTCAGCATAGAATTAACAAGTGTTACAAGAAGGCACTGGTTTCTGTTGCTCTGAAATTGGTGCTTGATTATATCATAAAACAGTTGCTGCCTCAACAGAAACTTAGATTTTTATTGAACTAGTTTCTCTAAAAACAAATACAATTCACCTCCCTACAGTAAATCCTGGAGAATTCATCAGGATGCATGCACAATAAGCTCCTGGAAGACAGAAATGGTCTCTTACTAAATATCTGAGGACCTAGCAATGCAAGAAAGCTGCCTATTAATGAAGTCTATGGTACAAATAATAGGTAATAAAAAGGGAAAAAAAAAGATGTCTATATAAGTTGCTCATGAAACAAAACAATTTAAATGAGCATTATTTCTCATTTTACATACAGGGATACAATTTTTCTCTATATCTAGACATATATATCTAGATATGTATATACATATCTAGATATGTATATAGATATGTACATATATATGTACATATTCTCACTTTAAAATATTGTTTGTATTAAATTCTGTGTGTAAAGTCCAAGTCAATTCACTTTCTGCAAGGTTAACATTTTATATCTCAACTCATGGTACCCATTGCTGCATTTAATGAGCAGAGCTCATGGAGCTAAAAATACCTTCTTTCATTGCTTATTAACTCCATTTAGCTAAAAACTGAGTACTCTCAGTTTCCATTGCAGACACAGCATCTCCAGGAGGGGGACATGAGGCTTGATTCTTCCTGAATGCATGTATGTATATGTGTCATACGTACCGTGCATGTAAAATAAATATTTTACTGACTTTGCAAAAAAAGCTGCAGATACTGAAGAAATCTGATCATGCTTACATGCTATTCAGTGTAAGGAAACAGGTTTGTGCCTGCAAGCCTATTAGCTCAAATAGCTTTTGTGCATGCCTCTTCTGATCTGAGAAGGAACCCTTCAATGATTTTTTTTTTTTTAAAGCTATCTTGCTAACAGTTGAGTGCTCTGCTATTTATGTCCCAGGAGAATGCTGTACCAATTTAGCTGCGTGTTGTTTTAAAGTTAAAGTGATGAGGGAAATCCAGTAGCCTTAAACTTTATTGTAACCCTCACTTAATTTCAACAGCCTGGGGTTAGGTGAATGTGGAGATTATAAAATGTAGCAATGATCTTATAGTCTCTAAAGTAAAATGACTTTTGTAATTACAGTGATATTGCTGTGCAGTGATCCGACCTCCATTTGCACTGCAGAATAGTCTACAAGCTTGCAAGACCCACTCTGGTTGCTCTTTTGGTACACAGGCACAAGTATTTCTGCAGTTTGCTAGGTTTATCAGGTGAGACTGAGAAACATCTGCAATGAACTGGTTTTGTAGCCTTAGCAAACGGTTGCTGTTGGTAAGATGTGCAACATATACCTGTTTAAAGATTCATTCCTTGGTTTCAGGTTTCTCGAAACGCTGTAAATTTTACTCACCAGCCCACAGACCAAATACTGCCTCATGAGCAATAGGTAAACACAGTCAAGCAGCATGAATCTGCCAGAGGCACAAAGAGTGAGTCAGCTTTTTTGGAGCCAATCCGTAATGCTGGATTCCAAGACTTAGGTTACACTGCACCATGCCATATTTTCCCTGATTTAAGCCACTGTCATAACATTTTCCCACATGCAATACTTCCAGCACATTCATCACTCAGCCCATCGGTCAACAAATTTCTCAGTGAACGTTCCTGATGAACAATATCCTTCTCTCCTAGTAATATTTCATTATTCACATTGTAAGCATATCTGTTGCTGGGCATATAGAAATTGCTACTGATGGCCCGTTTAATTCCTTCTTCTTTAAGAAATGTCAGAAGTAAATCTCAAGCACAGCTGACTAGAAAACAATTTCTGCAAGAAGCACAAAGAGTCTTGAAAACTCCAGCCAGCTGTAAATGGTAAAACATGACTTAAACGATTGGATAGCATATCTGCCAATACGGGGTGTGCTACAGTCAAATGTCAACAGCTACAGTAGCAAAAATTTTATTTTAAATGAATTAATAGATAAATGTAACAAAAGGTTTTGAAAGCTAATCTTTTCCTCTGCACCAGTGGGAGGTGGGAAAACAGCACAGACTGGTACAGGAAAGACAGCACAAAACAGTAATCATGCTAGTTAGAAGGAACTTGCTTGGCAAATGCAAAAACAGGCAGCACACACCAATGCTAAGTTAAACACTTTCAGTTCAAAGGACTCAAGAGGTTGTGGCCATCCATGTTAGGAAGGTTTGCAGAGCCATGACTGCTGGGAACATCTACTGGCACTGTTGGAAAGAGCCCACAGACAGAAGACACCATTAAAAGTCACTTTAAACCTCAATAGCCCTGCTGTCGGGACACAAACCAAAGACATACGAGAACTGCGTGTGTGTACTCCTATAAAGCATTGCACTCTGCTGCATAAATGTACCTTGTACAGCATTTGATAAATCATTTCTAAGCTATAATTCTCCATCCCTTGTGAGCTGCAAGACATGAGTATCCCAGAAGGCTTTTGGAAGGATAAATGCATTAAAGCTATTAGGAAGGAGAACATACATAGATTGTGTCCAGAGGACAGCTGTCGGTCTATATGACATTCTTTTCTTAATTACAACCGATATCTTGACCAGTGTCCTCCGCCTTACACATTCCTTAGGAGCAATCTGGAGCAAGGCAGACCCCTTGTTCTCAGATGAGCTCTCTATGAAGCCATGTATCTTACAGTCAGTCTGTTCAGACAAGACACCAGTACATTCTCCAGGCAAGAGATGCTGCTAATACTGTCTGCAAGCCAAGCTTCATGACTGGCAGCGCCGGGTGAGTAGGAGGTAAGTCAGAAGGAGACATAAGTGAATACTCATAAGGCTGCAACACAGCTTCTGCTTAAGAAAACCTTTTCCCTTTCCTAGCTTGCTTAGCATCTCAGCTCCGAGTCATGTTGCCATGACATGGTGTACGGCTTGGCCAACATGATCTTTCCTTACTTTGTATCTTTCAAGCAACAGGGTTGGGGAGGTAACCATAATTATTCATGAGAGCCAGTATTTCGCACACCTAGGGTTTGCCGTGAATACTTGGCAAGTTCTTGTGAATATGTTGTATTTCTTTCCTCTAGAAAAGCCTGTTAACTATAAACACAGTTTGTAAATTTGTATCTCATACACAGGCGTACTACAGAAAGAAAGAAAAAGAGCATGAGAGCTAACAATCTTTAGGATAAAAATCACAGAATCATAGAATGGTTTGGTTAGAAACGACCTTAAAGATCATCTAGTTCCAACTCCAAAATCATTTATAGAAACGTGAACTACCATTTAAGTAACACTATCTTAATCCATTCCATTAATAGCTAACAAAATATGACAACTATCTTAAGTTCCAACTCTCTCCCCCTTGATTCTTATGGTCACTAGCCCTTCCCATTTCTAGTTTAAAAGGGAGGTGCTGGTGTCCTAGCTTTCCTAACACAAACCGCTGTCAAATGCTCTTTTAAAATAAAGTGCTGGGACTCCCACCAGCCCCAGCTCCATCTCTCTCACACTGCCCCATCAGCTGCTGCACATGACTCTTGGCCTCTCAGCAGAGCATGACATTTGCCTGCCCATACTGAACTGAGGAACACAGAGAAGGAGAAGCAACCCACCAGCAGACTTTCCTCTGTGAAGATACCAGTTAGAGTCCCTATAGATGGTCTGCAGCTCCTCACAGGTTTCATTCGGACTTCGGATATGGCAAGGAGCAAGGCATCACAAGAGAGGAGTAGAAATAATTCTGGGAGGAAGCCAGAAGTCTAGCAATAAAGACTATGCAATAGAAAATAGAAGGGAAGAGAATAGTGATGAAATTTAAACCAGATTTCTAGTGCACCAATGAGTCACTGTTCAGCTATGTGATTGTAATTCATGACAATAAAACCATTGTTGTGCCCATCTACAAAAAGATCTACCACAAAAATTTAAAAAAAAATAAGATTGAAATCTTTAGTCTAAAGATGCAGTCATGTAGATAGATGCCAGTAAAGACTAGACGGTCATAGCATGAAGCAAAACCAACAAAGATCCAAGATAAACTATCCATGACAAATAATTTTTAATGCAGAAGGTGCCCAAAAAGAAGAAAGAACACAGGATGATTTCTTTCACTTGGATTTCCACTTAGAGGCAGCCTCTGCACTGAGATTGTCCTGTAGAAACTCTTACACGCTGTAAAACTTGCTCAAAACAGTCAGTGGTCCCAAGGCGTATGAATGGAGTCCAAGCCTTCATGCAAAGCAGGAGCAGTGAATTCACTCTCTCTCTATAATCCAGAGAGAATGAGGATGCAGCTCTTCTCCTTGCAGGTAAGCACTTGTGTGTCTCTTGCAGAAAACTATGGAGAAGGAGATGAAACCTGACAGTATATTCAAGCATCTTGCTCAAATAAAAAGATTAAATGAAGTAGCATCTGCTCACTGCTGCATAGCAGGGAGCAGCCAGTTCTTTCTGTCTTTTTTACCAAGCTCTGCCTGACAGGGCATCCTCCACCTCACATAACAGAAACATAGTTCTATTCACTCCAGAAAGTCCCAGTTCAGTCTCATATCTACAAAATTTTCATAGCCATGTCCTTCTGTATGCCCCTTATCACCTCCTATTAAAGCTCTGCTTTACATAAATGCACTGCTATGATCCACTGAATTTAGACAGCGACCATAAAACCCCGCAAAGATTTTACTTAAGAAAAATCATTAGCTTACTGAAAGAGTTAGAGGTGACCTCTGGCATAAAAAGTAATAAGGCAGTAAAGGGGTTAGTATCTAAAGATACATTCAAACCCAGTGCACCATAATAATTCAGAAATTGGCAATGGTTTCCCAAACCTCCTGTGCAGAATACAGCTATTATTTCTGTGACTATCTCTTTAAGGAGGTGAGTTACAGAAGCAGAAAATCTCTTGAGAGAAGTTATAATAAATCTGTACTGACTTGTCTTTTAAGCAGGAAGAAAAATCCATCTATGAAAAGGCTTCAAGGCAAAATGTTACCTGGCTTTTTAGACTCCAGCTTTTTATTTATTAGAAGAGATGTAAAGTTGTCTCCAGGTGCTTGATGTTACTTGTTCTGAGCAGTGGAAATAGTGATGTTACTCCAGGGGGAACATCTTCCACTCTGGCATTGTTGATCTTAAAATACAGTGTAGCATAAATACATGAAGCCACGTCAATCAGACAGGTACTGTTCCAAGATATAAATTACACACTCAACATACACATACATAGTAGTGCTGTGTAGCACTGAAAAGAGAATCTGATCAGCAGCATCTGATTTCCAATAAGTAAGTTCAATTCATTATGACCTCTGTTTGGGGACTGACATGTCAGCATCTACATTGAAACCCTGAAAGGGAACAAGGATTTCCTGTTTTGGTTTGTTTATGTTGTTACACTGAGCCCTTTTGTTGTTACAGTAAGCTTTTTTGTTGTTACAGTAAGCTCTTTTGGGTTTTGTTTTATAACCAGCTCCTTCAACCTTCAAGAACATAGACAATTTTTCTGCTGAAACACATGGTCAACTTACATAGCAAAATAGAAAACTCAAGATTTACTGCATTTGTTTATAAAACTGTTCCAGTAAACAGTCTCAAGAACTTTGACCTCTGACTGATCTGTTGGTTTTGTTAACAAAAAAGCCCAACTGTGGAAGCAAAATACACAATAGTTGAGATCCCAAGATGCTTAAATATACCAGTCATCACTGAAAATTANATTTACTGCATTTGTTTATAAAACCGTTCCAGTAAACAGTCTCAAGAACTTTGACCTCTGACTGATCTGTTGGTTTTGTTAACAAAAAAGCCCAACTGTGGAAGCAAAATACACAATAGTTGAGATCCCAAGATGCTTAAATATACCAGTCATCACTGAAAATTATTTCCAAAAATTTTAGGTACCCCTTTAGGAACTACCAGAAGCTTTGTGTCCCAAACAGTAGTCAAAACACACACAGAAAATCCTCCAGTGCAAAGGAAATGGGATAAAAGCTGTTTTCTAGCCACATATAAAATCCATAGCCAAAATAATAAAATACTTTCCCACTGATCACATGGAAACTAAGCCTTTTATTAATTCTTTTCTATTGCTGACAGCCCCCAAGATGGAATTTTCCACTTCATAACAGTAGAGTTGAACAAAGAACTGATACAAACTTGTCCTAGAAACCAAAGCAATACTGCAACTTTCCAGTAAACAGAGGTGAAAGGCTAGATTCTGATCCCAGGTGGGTGACGCAGCCACAAACAGTAGCAGGTTTCTGAAAAGCACAACAGCATCTGCTAGGCAGTGAAGGGCAGTTTGTGTCAAAATGACGAACAACAACCAAGGTTCCAAGTGAACCACTTACCAGGAAAGCTTTACCCACAGCTCCACCTTGCTGGAACATGTAACTTCACTGCCATTTAAGAGGAAAAGAAGCCAGGGACATTAAAAGGGAGCTCTGCTTCCTTAGAGGTGAAGACTGATGAATTTAGGCAAGGGACAGACCTGAAAGATGATTTTCTGTGAGATTAAGAAACTCAACTCATACAGTAAATCATGATTCATTCCACCCTTGACTAAAGGCTGGGTGCCTTAGTGTGCTGAATAAGATTTTGGTCTGCATCTAGTTGAACACTTGCACAAGCCAAGTTTTTTCCAATAACAAGTCATCCCAAGGAAACTATGACTCTACATTGGTAATTTAATAGACTGATCTCCTATAAAACTTAGAATATTTCAAGCCTCTTGTTCAATTCATCCTGTGCTTCTGAGTTCACATACTTGCATAGAAAAATAACGGAGGAATGGGGAACTGTAAATACTTTGAAATGTTAACTCACAGAAAGTCATTGGAGTAAAAACATGTAAAGCAGGCAATTCAATAAAGACAAGTGCAAACTGTTACTCTTACATAAGAACAATCAGGTGCATAATTCTGAAATAGAGAATGGCCATCTAAACAGAACACTGCCAAAAAGGATCCAAGGAATTAAAAAGTTCAGGAACTGTGCAGAGTCAAGATTATCATTTCACTACCCTGTCAGACCACTTATTTGTAAAATGGAGCTTCTTTCATGCACGTCTTCCACACACCTCTGAAAGGCTAAAGTTCAGCCAACACACTGTATCCTTTTGGGTACCAATCTTCAGGAAAGAAGCTAACCAGAAGGTGTCCCAAGAGAAAACAAAAACCAAACCAAACCAAAGGTGGAGAGAATAGACACCCTGAAGAAAAATGGGAAAAGCTGAAGTTAAGTTTACCGAATCAGGGATTCAGTAAACTGAAAAAAAGCATGGTAACAATTTTCAGATAGGTAAAATAGAAAGGAATAAAATGTTCTTTGTGTTCACTGGTGAAAAGAAAATAAGTAATGAGTTTAAATTAAGAAAAGAAGATGTAAGGTAAACACGAGGGGAAAATCTCTATAATTAGAAGGATAATCAGGTAATAGAATAGAGGAGCACTTAGGAAGGTGATAGACCCACTTGACTGGGATGCTTTCAAGAACAGAGTATGCAAACATCTATGAGAAAAGCTCTCAGTATAACTGCGTCTGTTGCAAGAGAAGGATGGACCATAGGACCCCTCAAGGACCCTTCTAGCCGTATTTGCCATTATTATATCATTTTATAGTATGGGTACAAAGTTTTCACATTTGTAATGTAATAGATACATTGAAGGTATGTGATTGTTATACCTAGGGATGGATCATATACCTCTGTTCTTGGAAAGATTAGCTATTATTTAGGAGAAATGTGAACGGCAATTAAGCTTCTCTTGAAGTGAGCAGAAGCAATGGTTGCTACTGCCCATAAAGCCAGTTACACATAGCACTAGTCAGAAACTGAGCTATGTGGAGGAAAAAAACGGCATATTCACTGTGGACCTACTGCAAATTCAGAGATCTAATTGCTGTTTGCGGAAGCTGTCATTACACAACCAAAGCCTAAGATGCCAGATGAATAAACACAGGGGGTGGCAGGAGTTCTGACAGGCAGAGATGCACTTATGGGGTCCAGAAACAAAATGAAGAGGATTTTTCAACAGAAAACAGGCTGTAAAAGAGACAGGGAGAGGAGGAGGGGGGGGTGAGAAGAAAAGGAAAAAAGAAAGATTGGATTATTAAGCAACACAACTATGTTCTGTTATCCAATTGTGCCATATTAGGGGGATCAGGGGGTTGTAAATTATGGTTCTATCAAGAAATCATCTGACTTTCGCCTCACAAACAAAAGAATGTTCAAGAGGCCAAATGCAGTCAAAGCAGTTAAGTCAAAAGTTACATAATAAACATGAAAACGGGCATCTGTCCGCAAAGCTGACATTGGTGCAAAGCTCTCTATTTGTCTTAGAAGTTAAACATATGATTTTAAGGAAGACAGGATTCATCCAGGTAATTAAGGTCATTATTAGTGTAACTGACTGCAAACATACATTTAAAATCAGACCTATACATATATTTTTTACTGAGTCACCATGTAATGGGCGAAAACGGGCTCAGAAACACATCTTAGCCTCACAAAATTTCTGTTCATCTGCCAGCAATCTGATTTTTGAAGGTCTCAAACAGTGTAGTAGGCCCATATTTAAATTTATTGCTAAATTAGGACTTAAATAGGCTTTCTTCTTTACAATAAATTTGTATGCTGTCAATTCACTTCTGCAGGGTTAAGTCAGTATATAAATCTACAAAGCCTTCATTGCATTATTCTGAAATAAAAGAGAGACTGACAGCAGAAAAAAACATGAGGTGCAGGAAGAGATCATTTGTACAAAGAGAAAGATGTTCACTAGGATTTTTTAAATATAATTTTCTGATATTTGAGACCATTTGAACAGGTTATTTCCCTTTACATGCCTTCTTCTCCTGTTAATACTCCTCCAAAAATATAATGCCTTCTTGTGGTAGTTCAGCTCCCTCCCATGCAAATGAACATAAATGTTACAAACTCATCATTCAGACTACGCTGAAAAAGCAAGGGTAGTAAAAATGAGCCATGGAGAGAAAAAAGACTCCGATTTAAAAAAAACCCAACAAATAACAATCGGACAACTGGAAGTCCTGGGTATCTCTCTTTTCTCTTTAGCAAGTAAGGATTCAAACTCATTTATTCCAATGCAACAGAGAACCACTTAGTTTGAATCAGTAGGGCTATTCTCAATTTACATCAATGTAAAGAAGAGTAGAATTTAGCTTTTATGTTTCCATCCATTTTTCCCAGGTATTAGTAATGACCCTTGTGGCATGTGTTTGGGTATCTATCTAGCTCATCCATTTCACTGAATTGGGCATTTAGGGAGAAGCAAAGATTTGGGGAAGTTGAGTCTTGGATGTTCAAAAAGAAGAAGGAATTTTTTTTGTTTGTGTTGTTCCTAAAGATGACTTTTACTGTTACACACTCCAGCCATCTTTGATAAAAACAAGTTAATTCCCTTGAGAGCAAAACTATGGTCCTTCTGTCATTTCCCACATTGCAATCCCGGAAAGATGATTTTCAAATTATCAAACAGCAGCAGCACAGTGGGCAGGGTGTGCTGTGTCAGAATGCGTTCTTTGAAGGAAAAACCAGCACCATCACAGTATCCAGCCTGTATTTCAGATTACAGTAATAATAACAGTCTAGACACCCTGGCAAGGCGGATTCAACAGCACAAAATTAAAAAAAAAAAAAAGACGATAAAACCCACCAACACAACAGAGTATTATGTCCAAAACATTAGAACTATAACCATCACTGAGCAGATTTTCCACTTTCCATATACAGGGTTTTAAGGATATTGTTCTCCACTGATTTTTTGAAAGCTTCTTCCTGCAGTTATTGTGTAGAAAGAGAATGAAATAGGTCATCTTGTGTATTATGCATCCTTTCTGATGACTTAGAAACAGCCTTGAACCAAACTTCGAAGGCAAGTGCAGTGAGAGAGGCATTTCATCAGAAAAACAGCCTTACCAATGTCTGGAGGTTAGTTATTACAATAGTCAGTACAGGAAGGAGAGGGAGAGTCTAAAATCAAATTAAAGATGGAAAACTGATTAGGAGGAGCTTGGTGAACTGTTGGTAGTACCAGGTAGAATGGAATAATGAGGAAAAATTGTAAGCAGTGCTGCTCAGAGGAAGGTAAGGAGAAAGGAAAGGAGGAAGTAGTACTTCAGAGTGAAGACTGGGAAGGATTAAGCCCAGCATCCCCTGCCATGGTCTAATTCAGTGGGATAACTAAGAAAAGAGGTATAAAGGGAATTGGGTAACTTTTTAAACAACAGAGTTCAGATGTCAAACCCATAAAGTAGCAGACAGGAGGTGGTGAAAGGGATTGACCTATTTGTTTTGGATAAGAGTGAGAGAGCTTCTAGAGAAGGCAAGAGAAGGAAACCAGACAGGCAGAAGGCAAAGGAAAGCAGTGCGAGAGAACAGCAATGGTGAGCAGCAGTGGTGAGAGGGAAACAGAAGCCACAGGAAGACAGAGGAGGAGGTCAAGGGAAAAGGAATGGGGACATGCAGGGGACAGAATAAATGCGGTGAGTTTCAGATGAACATTTGCAAACAATGCAATTGAGTATTGCTGTAAGAAATACTTGCACGGCTCTCCTCCAGGAAAATGGCATATATTCCCCCTGGCCCACACACACAGCCCAGCTAGAGTAAAATGGAGTGCATGGCATCAAAAGGACAACGTGCTCTTCAACAGCAGCAAAGAGCACACACGAATCCCTGCAGAATAAGTGCTTTCAAAGCAAACCCAGCGGTTCATACAGTTAAGCTGATCTTGACTTTATTTAGCATTTCCATGGCACTCAGCATATTCAAATCGCAGTGCAACACTGCTCACTACTCAACAGCAGGTGTAAGGCAAGCAGGGTCTGCTGTGGATAGCACAGAGCACTGACTGGTCTATGCTGTAGCTCGCAACTGGAAACACGTCATGTGGGCCCCAGCTCAGCACTTTAAATGCAAATCCAACTATCACCTTTTTGATGGATGAATAATCCTTACATTTTGCATAATTGGCATGTCCATTTAATTTGGTTTAAGCACTTCTAATGCTAAAAGAACATCTCGCACTGCAAACGTTTGCCGTTCCCACCACAACATTTTGTACTAGGAAACAGCATCAAGCATTTTTGGCAGTGGTAGGAGTCCTCCACTTGTTCCTGTCTCACACCGCTACCTAACTTTTCTTATTGGACGAAGTTGTCTTCATAAAGCTAATATCCCACAGCATGTCACTCTATTCATTTCAGTGTCCTTTACCTTTTTTATTACTTACCGATTTTTCTGCCAAGACCTTTTCATGATTGATCTGTTACAACTCTATTAGAAACTGTTCACTTACAGAAGGCTTGAGGCGGAGGAGGGGGGGGTGTCACATTTACTCCCAATGTAATTAAATTGACAGCAGTGGCTTTATCCCAAGGAAAAATTTGACTGTGTACATTCACAATAAATAATGAATTCCAAAATTACTCAATTGTTTCCATATCTCTTATTTCTCCTCTAGAGAATTAAGGTCTATATTGAATCATGCATCTTGGTCATGTACACATCGTTTAGTATCAGGAGATATCAACGGCAATTACATCAGGATCTGTGAGTTAGCTAATTGGATTTAAAATATTCTGATCACGAATCTAGATCAGACCTGATTTTGAGTCACAGGTAGGCTGAATTACGGGCATAGTAGCTGTGCAGGAAACATTTGTTAGCTAAATCCCCATCTGCATTTCAGTCATCACCTGTTGTTAGAAAGGCAACAAAAGTCATAAGAATCTAAAGTAACTTATAATTACAGTCTTTCTTTCTATACCTACCTTATCATATATTTCACTCTTCTGTTTCCTTTGTACTGCACGCACTGTTACCACCTCCACTTATTACCTACAATCCATGAGAGGTTGGTTTATTGCACCATTTCAGGATTAAATAATAGGTTTATTCTCCAACTCATGTGTTGTGTTCAACTCCTAACCTTTTAACCATCTCCTGCCTGCTTTTCATAATCACGATTCTCTTTTCCTTTCTGGAAACTAGCTATGACTCTGCCCGACTTTGAATCTTCAAACTGGTTTCCACCTGAAAGTCTAAACATCGCTAATTCCTGTTTATTGTGTTACTTAACACTAGGACTGGCCCCTGGGATTTTACTGAGAGAAATTACTCCATGACTGAGCTTTCTGACAAATATGAGCTGTGAGAGGACAAATTTGAAAGGACAAAGGGAACTCTTTATCCTTCACAACAGCAGGAAAACCGGGCAGTTGTAAACTCTGCCTGGTTGCCAATATTTAAGAAATATTTTATCCACTTAATAGGCAGATCTAGGTACAGGCACTTGGAGATACTGTGGATAAATTTAAGGCCCTGCATTGTATTTTATGTGGGCATCAGCTACTTAAATAGTGAGAAACTTTACTAATGGAAGAACTTAACCAGGAAAAGAACCTAAGATGACTAAGGCCGTAACAAAAATCAGTGTCATGCTGGATTACAGTCCTGCAGCACCCAATCTACCTCATATCATGCTATGAAAATGGGAGGGTTTGTGACCATAAGTTATTTGGACCTTCATAGATGTGTGCCAGGTAATGGTGACCTCTGCTCACTTCTAACAGTTGCTTCTCTAACTTTACTCCTCCAGATAAAAACAGCTAATGTGATGTTTTCATGATCGCCAAAGGCACTGTAGGGACAACCTAAATAGTCTGCGACCTCCATGAAAACCCAACACAAAAGCGTCAGCTGTAAGAGTAGAAGTATTTGGTTTCCGACGGTTCGTGTTTATAAGGTGCCAAGGAAAGTAATTATTGTGGTTATGAAAAATTTAGTGCAGTGTCCTCTAGAGTCTGGACCTGGGAAAGTACAGAAGGCAAAGTATTCTCTGCAAGACTATTTGCTAAAAGACATCATGGGAAATATATTTATGTAAAAATTGCTGGTTTAGGCAATCTCCATGCAAATAGAAGGGGGATAGTACCTCGTGGTCACCATAGGCTGAATTGTGGAAGTGCTTATCAAAGAGCAAAGCCATCAAACTTTGTATAACGTATGGCTCACATGTAGCAAGCCCAGTGCCCAGGTAAACAGTGGTGGTGAATCACTGCAGGCAGAGCAAGGATTGAACTTCCTTGGATAAGCCATCTGTCAACTCATTCTGAGGAACACCAGTAAAATATAACACCTGTTTGTAAGTAATTTGCTTAGGGGGCAAAGAAATGCAATTCAGAGAATAAATAATTATCCTGATGCAAATACTCTGCCTGGTTATTTCTTTGCCTTGTGACTTGGTTTTGTCACACGTGCTGAAAAATACTTTGGTTTTAATATCTCTAGCCCCTGGGGAGAGACACTTATTATTTTCCATTTCCTTCCCTTTCGCTCAATTGTTCATCCGCATTTAGTGTTTCACTTCTGCTTCATCTTTATCTTCTAGCAAGTTCTGTCACTATTTTTTAAAACAGGAAGGTGTGGGGGACAGAGAATGTGTGCCAGGATCCGTGTTCTGCGAACACAGGTTCTGTAAACTTGCAGGTATACAGCACAGCAAAACGCTGACATCTTCACTACACCCTTCCAACAGCAAAAATTAATCCATCCTTTCTATCCCTTAGAAACCAACTGCGAAGCATTGCAATCTGCAATCTCTTCTTTCACACTGGGGATCTTTTCTTCCCTGCCTGGATTAGGTAGAGATACAATGTACCCATCTGTTTAAACGTGGTTTTGATTAATATGCTGCCAGCCGCTCTGAAAACACTCAGATATTATTAACTAACTCGCTAATGTGAAACGAGCTAACTAATGAGTGCGTGCACACACTCGTGCAAGTGTGCCCATACGCGCGAGTCGCTATGTGTGCACGCGCCTGTGCCAGCAAGGGATTCTCGCCCTGAGCAAAGCAGAGAGGCAGGGAGCCAGGAGGGAGTCTCGCGGGGTCACGCTCCGCCTTTTGTTCCTCTTCTATAGCAGGCACAGCAGCAGCAATACTTCGCTGTGATAAGTTTTCAGATTTGTCATGTCTGCACCCACTGATGTAGAAATTATGAAAGTGGGACCAGGAGCAATGATGGAAGGATAATTAAAAAATAATTAACAAGGATAATTTGCAAGGGGCCAGGGGACAAGAGCTTTTATTTCATCAGCTGGTGTAAGTGATTAAATAGGTACACAACACTGCTGTAAAAGGATCCCTTTTTTAAACTCGAGAGGAGGGAAGGCGTAGAGGGAATAATTACCAATTTCTTTCTTTCTTTTGTTCTTTTGTCAGACTAACTTGCATGACCAAGTAGTTTACTCCAAGACAAGCAGATAACAAATCACCTACCCCCACTCTGAAGAGTAGCTCTGGCAGCGTGGTGGTATCTGATGGAGAACACAGCTGCACAGATAAAAGGAAAGAGGAACAGCAGAACAATAAGCTCTCTGCACTTCACTGCCCCTGGATGGGCGGTATGGTGGAAGGAGGGAAGGAAGTCTCACTGCATATCCCATCAGTTATGGCACCGCTCCTCTCGTCTGAAATAGCTTCAGAAAGAGGAGAAGAAAAAGAATTAGTCTCCTCATGGGGTTTTGTGATTTGTTTTGGTTTCTGAAACTAAGATTACACCATATCTCTAAGAGATACACACCGTAAAACTTGCTTTCAGCCAGTCACGTCTTCCTAGCAGCTGGTCCTCTTCCCCCTGGCAGAGGCAGCTTGCCACATTATCTAGCAGTTTCCTCCTGCTGGTCAAGGTTGTTGTGCTGTGCCTAGTACGACAAGGCTGTCCAATTGAGAATAAATCTCACAATAAGAGAATAAATCACCATGAGCTCGTGCTTTCCTCTGAAAATAACTCAGCATCTTTCATTTAAGCATTTTAACTCTCACATCTTCTTCCTTGCAAGTCTTGCGGCTGCCACTGCAGTTCTTACGTGTGGATGAGAACCTCCTGTCAACCTTGACATGCTCAGGACCTGCTTCTTCTGGTGTAGATTGAAAATTAAGAGAGCAACTTTTTTCCAGGACAGTTTGCAGCCCTAAATCTGCTGCCTTTCCTTCAAGGTACATCGATTTCTGGTTCCCTGCAGCTCCCTGTTCTTCTTACATTTCCGTGTATTTGGCTTCCACTAGAAATATGATCAAAACGGTACCAACAGAAAAATGATTCACAGGTATAAGAAGCCCAAAACATATAACAAGCCTGAAAAGAAACCTTCTGTTATTAAAATACCTCACAAAGAAAAAAAAAAAAATCAAAATCCCAGGTCAGCATCCAAGCTGCAGATTTCATGCCAGATTTCCAGGCCCATACAGCATGACCACATTTCTGGGAAGTATCCAAGCCTTTGAATACTTTTCTAGACCTTTCAAGTTCACCAAGCAATAATGACTGTATGAAAAATGCAAATTGAGTACCATATGTGAATTCAGAATTCAAGCCTTACAGAGAACAATGTGGAAATATACATTCCAGATGCATTTCTGTTTGGAAGCTAAAAGAAGCGCAGCTTTCAGGATTTTGCCAGGTTCACCCATTGTAATTCTATCCTCTCTTTTGAACAACTCTCTATGTAAATGATGACAGGGCAGTTAAGCACAGTGATTGTTAAACGCTTCCTACTGTTCTGCTTGGGTTTTTATCAGAGTTTTTCAAGCTCAGCATCTTTATCTGTACTGCCTTCCAGTCAGCCCCGAGTGGGTGCTTCTCACCTAACAAATATCTCTGGTGTCAGTTTGATCTTCCTGCTGTCATAAGTATTATACAATATAAAAGCCAGGCTTCTAGCAGCAGCGAAGTGGATCCAGTCATGTGCCAGATGCATATTAATTTCTTGTACTCGGTACTGTTTTCTTCAGTTCAGGGAGTAGGAGCAAGTTACCTGGCACTGCACCAAGGGCCAAGGTCTTGCCTACATTAGGCTGGAGAGTCTTATAATCACAGTGAGGTTTCCCGAGTGCCCCTACAATACAGTACGTTCCAATGAAACAAATTACCAGCAAGTTCTCAGGAGTGATCACATCACTCCTGCGGATTGCACTTGACCCAAGCAAGGTTAATTGTGATGTTAGTCTCTATACACATAGGCTTTGCAGTAACAAGCATTTCTAAATGAAAATGTAAAGCTCCCTAAGTTCTTATTTTCCAAATCAGCTGTGTTGTTCTCAAGATATTGAATTTTTTTTCTCCTCTTTTTTTTTTGCAATCGCCAAAGTCTTCTCTACACAAAGGAAATTCTCATATTATTTCAATGTCACCTCTGACAACACATGACACAAAAGTAGATGGCACAAGTGCTGCCATGACAGATAATACCATTAAACTCCACCATAGACCAGTCCAGAGCAAATCTATTCCATGCCCTGCTTACAAACACGCGAAACTTTTCACATTAGGACTCTGTCAGAGTAAATCGGAGTCCACAGATGTTAAGAAAAAAATGGAATATTATCAAACATCAGCACGCACTACAAAGCCATTTTCTGAAGTAAAGCTCCAAAGTAATCCTTTTATTCATATGTGTATATAAAATTCCCTGAAGTGTATGGAACTTGGACAGAGGCTTGCACAGTGCTATCTCCCCTAGCACATGACACCCTTGCTGTGCCTCAGAACCTGGAGCGGGCTACAGTACATTTACCTTATTTACCTCCTTTTATCCCTTTAACCTGAAAGTCCACATGTGTACCAGAAAAATACCAAGAGCTACTTCAAAAATCTTTACACTTTCTGTAATTCTCTGCTCAGTAAAATCTACAAAAATGTAGCTCAAATAACCTACCGACCTGGCTGATGCATGCGGAATTTCTCCTCTGGTAATGTAGCACTTGCAGGTAATGATGGAGTACCTACAAATGTCTTGTGAAACACCAATCGATTAACTTTCTCAATCACTGGCACCACACACTGAAGAGGGAGCTTCTGGCTATGGTAGACTTCTAAGCAAAGATGGGCATTTTATAACTTATACTAAATTAATTACTACTAGATTTGACCTTGATAGCAAGAAATTCAGTATTCCAATTTAAAAGAGAGATTGACATTCTTTATTGCGGCATTGGAAGTGCAGGGGCTCAGCTCCACCTAACCTGCTTGCTGAATTCCCCGTCGGTTTAACATAAATACATTCAAATCATAAATATTCATGTGATCTCCCATAGATCATTTACATATTTGTTACTTTTCCTGGAACTTATTTACATATGCTAATAGGTAATATGCATGCATAGTTGATCCTCCAGGTGGTCTTCGGGGGTCTTCTGGTGGTCTTCAGTAGTCTTCCTCACAACGTCCTTTAGTTGAACTTTGTTTCTGCGCAGGCCCAGTTTGCTTCTGCTCATTTAGCAGTCCCTGTAATCTCCCAAAACTGATACGAAACTGCTGGGGCCTACTGACCTTTAAGTGTCAGGACATCCTGACCATGTTGTTCTTGTCTACTGAGTAAGACGGTTCTTGTCTCCTTGGCTAACTAAAACAGCACTGAATTACTAATTGGAATTTAGTCATAACATCCATGGTATCACACTTAATTACTAATTGGAATTTAGTCATAGCCTCCATGGTATCAACCTCTTCATGAAAAATGTAGTATCATGCCACTTTTAAAATGTATTGTTTCCGAAGTGGTTGAATATTTTCTTTTGATATTTGCAAAACCACAAAAATTTTGACTTTTTGCTTTAAAAACTTGAAAGTTTTGTTAAAATAGCTTTAACTGAAACAACAACATAAAAAAAAAAAACATTTAATCCTGGGCCAAATTAAACTTTTAAGGGAGGAAGTGGTGTCAAACAAGAAATTACAGAAAATACTTTCTATAGTTCTGATTCAGTCTCCGAAAAACTGCGTTCATGTCCATCATTATTCCTGAGCAAAACAGGTAGTTCTTGTGTTCAACAGAAATCTCAGAGCTACTATAAGAAGGTAAGTGCAAAAGAGCCACATAAGATGAAGGCCAACAACTAAGGAAAAAAACAGAGTTAGCCAATAATAGGTTTAGACTGGTAGTTAGATGAAGCTTTCTCATTCATTAAAGAGCTGAGGTTCAAGAACAGTTTCCCCATAGGAACACAGAAGGAGAAAACCTAACAACTTTAACATAGATTTTGCCACACATATGAAAGAATTTAGGAGATGTGACATTTTGCAATGCAATAGCCTGGTCTGTATATAGCAAGAATTGCTGTTCTTTCTGTGTCTCCCATGAGAGTCACCATTTACAAGAATAATTTCAGAAGCTACAGAATAAAACCTCATAAAGCATTATATATACACCTTATAACTAGATCTCTGTGCGCACATGCAGAAAACAACCGAAGGCAAAATTGTTTGCTATGTTGAACTGAGCACAGTCACTCTCAGTAGAGGAATAATCCTTGTAGGATAATTTTCTGAAGGAAAGGATATCAAAGTAGTCATGTGCTATTTTATAAAAGCATTTAGAAGCATAACTTGTTAATTATATGGTAAACGGCTTGAGCTCTGTCATGACGGGGCTTTTTGAGAGAGCAAGAATTGTCAGGTATTGGGTTAAAGTCTCTGCTCAAGGATTCTGGGAGATCTGCAACAAAGTAAGAACAAACAGAATAAAATTTGGGCTAGAAGTTACTGTGGAAACTTTAACTTTTACTGGTAAAACATCCAAGGCTCTCGGCTGTCCTATTGGCAAAGGGTAACCTACATAAAAACGTACACTGCAGCTGTAAACCCAGAATCCAAGGCAAATTTTCTCATAAAAAGAGAATCTTGGTGAGGGGTGGATGGGGTGGTGTGCTGGCACCTGGGGATATTTTCACCCCTCTCACAGGCATGATGCATTGGTGAATGTTCACTAATGGAAACAAGCAAATGTCTCTGAATTTTATCCTACAAGGTTTTCCTCATAATTTTGCTCTGGCTCAGGCCCTCTAGCCTCACCAGGCCAGTGCTGTAGCGTATTTTTCTGATATCATCCAGAGTGACTCCTTTATTTTCATACAAAGCGCCAAGTGAAGTTTCTGCAGTAAGAACACTTTTCTCCTAGGAACAGGGCTATATCTCGCATCAGTTTTCTAAGAGGCAGACAAATATTCATCAGATGATAACCTATTGCGACTATCCAGATGAAACATACTCAGTCCAATAACCTAAAGTGAAACTCTGTCTTTTGTTACTTACTCTGTAGCACATCTGTTCCTCTAACAGAATTACTTATAATGCTTTATAATGCTGAATGCTTGACAAAACTGGATATATAGAGGAGGAAGCCACCACTGGCATGTATTATAGGTCTTCCCCACCCCTGGGTTTTTTTTTTTTTTTTCACACAAGGAGTGACCATTTCAACAGTTTAGAAGTTGTATGTCACTTTTCTTTGGTTCTTTCATCATGAAAGTTTACAGTGACAATCTTAACAAAATCACTTCTGTCTTCAGATCACATTAATACTTTTTTGTCCAGCTCCCCATGCTGGAGATTTCATGTGAGAATACTCACACAGTGTTTTTTAGCACCTTTAACAGCATAAGTGCAAAAGGAAAAACATACATATTACTGGAGCAGTTAGTACAGACCAACCAATATAGAGAGAAAATTAACACAGTGCGGGGTCTTAGATACGCAGTGTGGGTGGGTTACAATACCCTAGAGAATCACGGTTAAAAGACTACTGTTAGATGTTCACAGATATGCAGTGGCTTTTCATTGATAATGCATGACGTCAGATGTAACAACAAAGGGAAAAGCAATTTGAAATTTTATTTAGAATTACATTTCCCTTTGTATTGACACCCTTGAGAAAGCAGCCTATGGTGATATAAAAAGGACCATATTGACCCCTTCTTGCTTTTGGCAGTTGGGCTAGCAATAACTGTCTCCTTTTATTAATATTGTTTTTATCTAGAGCTGTAATGACCATCCTACATAGGTGAAATGAAAGACATTTATTTCACGCCTAACACCTCAGTGGGGAAAAAAAAAAAAATCAATGTATTGCACTAATTTGCTGAATAACTTTTTGCTGTCGAGGAGAAACAGCCCTCGAGGGCCAGTCACCTCACCTGGCATGCTCAGAAACTAATTGCAAATCACTGTGCCCGAGAGGTGGGATCTCACCATCAAGCATGCCGCGATGTGCAGCTTTCTACACTAACATGATCAGCAATGATGATATCAATTATGGAGAGGTTCCTTGTGGACAACCTAAGTCTTTCTCACAGCATTAATCAGCAGTCTCACAAAAAGTAACAGAAGCTATGGAACAGCACTGACAAGTCCAAGCAAGCTGTCAGATATTAGGCCTGCCTGGGCGAGCTCACCCTGCTGAGACATGAACTAAGATGTTATCATGTCCAGGCACCAGCAGCAATGAATTACACACAGCTTAGGAACCAGTTCCTTTCCAGTCACCACTCCATAGAGGAACAAAGAAATGTATTGGATATTTTCAAATGGAGATTCCTATCCAAGGCACATAAAGAAAAAGATATTTCTCCCCCCAGCTAGGGATCTGTGGTAGGAGACATTACCTTCCTACGGAACCCGAGGACGTATCTGTATTGCAGTTACCATCCAGTATAATCAGAATATGCTACATCACTTGCTCACATAACTGTCAGCACCAGAGGCACAGCACTGTGTTTCTCAAAGCAGGTTATAAAACCTGTCTAAGAAACATAGCATACATCTGCACAGGTTTAGCAGCCCTCACTATGTTTTATATTGCCGTAATGATGCTGCTAATGATAATTTAAAGATTATCTGAAGTCTTATCCGAAGGACAACTGTCCAAATCTCCTCTGAAGGAATAATCTGAAATAGCAGCAGTCAAAATCTAACTTTGGCTTCACATTTCATCAGTATCAATGTGTCTATGGAATGCTTTGAGCTGTCTTGTGCTTTTTCAGAGGGAAATGCCAAGTCAGCGCCTGTCTTGCAGTGGGCCTGGTCTATCTCAGAAGTGCTGAAGCCAGTAAGTTAAAGAGGGATGTAAGAGAGGCTCATGAAATGGCAACTCCCTGAGCCTGCCAAGCGTGAAATAACGCAAAGCAAAACACCTCCAAAACAGACAATCACACACAGTAAGGAATGTTAACGGTACAATCAAATGTGTTGTTCTTGATTTCTTGGAGCTCTGAGCTGTGCTAACAAATAGGGTTAGGATTTGGCAGACCTAGACCTGAAGAGTGGTGCTCTGATTTCTTATTTGACCTGGGCACATTACACCCTGAGTACTGTTCACACTGTTCTTTTGCAGAAAGCACAGGTGCCAACACAGCATCCCATCTCATAGCTAAGTTTGCAGCCTGTAAGAAAACAGTAGAAAGATTTATTTACTCAACAGCTCAGTCTTAGCAAAATTTTATTAACATTTGCATTTTGGCTTCTGAGATTTTGTCAGGTGTCATTGTCACATGGTTCTCTTTTTCAGCTGCAGAAAGGAATCATTTACTTGCATGAATGGCACTGGTGAATCTGTTCAGGAATGCATATGCTTTTCCTTCTCTACCTGGATCCAGCTTGCCCACACATCTAGCACTGGATCCCATGAAGTTGTGCTTCAGGTATGGTGCTCCAGATAGTTTCTGTCCTCTCTACTACTAGCACCACTGCTGTCTTCTCTAACCTCTTCTAGCCTTGGTGATTTTGGATTACAGATTGAAAAGGTGTCAACAACAGCATGCTGCTGTGAAAGAACCTGTGAGAGAACCCAGTACCATCCTGGGATCAGATCATAAAAATGAAGCCTGGAAGATATGTGAAGTAGTTGTGTCCTCTGTTTAATATTGCAAAAGCTCCCATTGGAACACCATATCTGGTTTCAGGGGTCATACCAGAGGAAAGATGTTGAGTAACTGGATCTAAAGAATAGCCACAAAAGCAACCAGAAGGCCAGAAAGTGTGAAAGAACTAGGGTTGCCTAAGCTAAAGAAAAAGTTATGAGTAGCCTCAAATAGTGAAAAGTTTCTGTGAAGAAGAAGAGAAAAATCTGTTCTCTGTGTTTATGGTAGGTGGAGCAAGCAACAATGATATGCAAATTGTAGCAAGAAGGATTCAGATTAGACCTCAGGAAAAAACTTTCAAAAAATAACGGGCAAACGGGCTATTAATCTTCTGAGTCTCCTCTGAAGCCCACACTTCCACATTATCCCCAGAAACAGAAAACTGAACACTGTTTCCTTCAGAGAGCTAAAGATCTTGAGCTACATGTGATAGTGGGGATGCTGAGTGCCTCTTCCAAGGCATTCATCCCACTGGAAAAGCAGGGTCCAAGGTCAGTTAGCTGCGGTGCACTGACATCGCCGCTACCACATAAACACACCCCCCATAACAAGAAAAACAATAAATGTTATCAGTTCTCACCTTACAGAGGTCAGTTACTTCGAAGTGTCAAAACACTAGAATGTTGTTATCATTGATTGTCAAAGCAGATTTCATCTTTAATCCTTTGTGTCACTTGCACTACACACTTTCAAAAAACGTTGTCATGTGTGCTATATACCAAAAGTTGTTTGCACAACTACACTTAATTTTTAATGTAGCATTAATTGGAGGACAAAGAGTCCTCCTACTGTGGCTCAATAATCTTCCAAAGACATCATAACATTTTAACTTGAGCAGTAACATATAAAACAGTTAATTGAATCTCAAACTTCAAGGTACAAACTGGTTGTCTGCAGAAGTTAACAAAAAGGATGGGCACTACACAAACGACTGCACACGTAACATGGACTCATCATTCTTTCAGAACATCTCATGTTGAATACCACAAATTCCTGCACTTTGGTCTCTGCCATTTGGACTTTTAAAGATGCTGGTACCTTTCTGCCCTTCTTCATGCATCCACTTAGGAAATCCAACTCTGCTCACACAGAAAATCTGTAAAACTTCAGTAAAGAAGTTGATGTGTACGCAGATCTTACACTGGAAGTGTATCCTTTTGCTCTTGAAATATCAGAAAACAGTGACGTTTCTAGCTTCATCTAGGATATAAATCCTAAGGAAAAGAGTGATGTTTTTCTTGAGGTCTGGTCTTTCAAATCTGTATACTCAAACTTAGCCCTTCCTGTATTTCCTTTACTCCTAAATGATTTTGTTTGTTTTATTTTCACTTTTATTCAAAGACCCAAGTTATATGTTTTAACCCCATCTGAGTGGATACCAGGATGAATACTAGAATGAAATATGTAATTCCTTTTTCATCAGAGTTGTTCCTACACCTTTTTATCACAACAATATCACCTCTACATATTTTGTTATTGAACTACTAAATGATAAAGAACTCCAGACATTATTTTTCAGAACTATTTGTGCCTAATGCAACATGTCTCTCATATCATTTTATATTAAAAAAACACCATAGCTATGCTTTTATTTCTCCTCAGTCACTCACCCATCTTGAACTTTTCATATAAGTTAAGTTGTTCCAATTACCATGGACAGCTGCAGAGAATTTTTGGCTGGGATAGAAATACTTTCCAATCAGTTATGTCATCTTTCATCTATAGTTTACAATCTAACATATACAAACAAGAAACCATATAGCGAAGCTCATCCAAGACAATTACGATCTAAAATAGATTTAAAATAACTTGAAATAATTTATGACTAATAACGTGCCCTCATCTGTATAGAAAACAGTCATTGAAAGTCAAGGAATCACATGCAAGAAAGTCAGAGTGTTGTGGAAGTCCAAAAATAATTCTTCTTCCAGAAAATACCAGGTGCCAGAGGCTTTGCATTCTCNAAGTTAAATTGTTCCAATTACCATGGACAGCTGCAGAGAATTTTTGGCTGGGATAGAAATACTTTCCAATCAGTTATGTCATCTTTCATCTATAGTTTACAATCTAACATATACAAACAAGAAACCATATAGCGAAGCTCATCCAAGACAATTACGATCTAAAATAGATTTAAAATAACTTGAAATAATTTATGACTAATAACGTGCCCTCATCTGTATAGAAAACAGTCATTGAAAGTCAAGGAATCACATGCAAGAAAGTCAGAGTGTTGTGGAAGTCCAAAAATAATTCTTCTTCCAGAAAATACCAGGTGCCAGAGGCTTTGCATTCTCTGCTTTGAAACCTGTTGCCAACCCAATACTACTCAGTGAAATCAGGACTTAAGTCTTACTGACCTACCTATTAGCCTCACAAGAAGATGAGGTAATGCATAGCAAATCTGAAAACTTTTTTCTTTAGCCACCTGTTGACAATACTATATAGGAAATTCCACTATGGAGTTTCCTGTCTTTGCACTAAAGCTCAGAAACACCATCACTTCGCCTGACTAAGTCAAACTCTGTATCTCACTTAGGGCTGGTTTCCAAAGTATACTGGAGTGAAACGAAAAAGTTTTGTTCCAATGAGCTATGGCTCAAAATTTTAGAAAGTAACCAAAGTAAACTAAAGTCTTAACGAACAAATTTTGATCAAGTTGGCATTCCACAGAGGTTTGAAATTCAGTAGTATCTAATACTTCAAAGCAGCTTTATCTCCCTAGCACTTATAACAAGCATCTCCATTCTTGTTGCTGCACTGGGCACTTCAGCAGGATTTGGTCCGGTCGCAGTAGGAGAGAAAAGAAGGTTGTTCAGAACTAGATGTGTGGTAGGAACAAAACCAGTAAAGCAACAGTTGGCAAGCGTGTCGGAAGTCTTAGAAGGAAAAGACATTTATTAAAAGCTGTAGGGAAGGTGACAGTACTGGAAGTGAAAAAAAAAAAAAAAGAGCCAGTGTGCCGTTCACAAGGGCAGCAGCGATGCTGCAGAGATGTCAGAGGGTAGTGACTAGGAACCAAGGTGGGAGTCAGGCACACATACTGGTAAATAATAATAATGCAAGATAAAAATTGACATGTTGTGAGGAAAATTTATAAATAGAGTATTCCACTCAGAAAAATAAAAATTAGATCATTGACAACAAAATATTTTAATTAAGTTATAGGTGCTTGGCTCCAGTTGTTTCTTAGAACACTATAAAACACTATACAAAAAGCAAAGCTTTCTTTCTGATGTATATCTGTGCAAACAAATATGCTGCTACAAGAGCATGGAAAATTTACACCAAGACGTTTCTCTTTGTTTTTTAATAGACTGTAAATTTTCTTTAATAGACTGTAAATTTCTGTTGTATAAATTGCTTACATGCATGACAAAGCATCTAGGTAGGTGCACATGAAACAAATCTCAGGTGGATAGAGAAGGAAGCAGGACAGCTTAATAAAATGAATCTACTATTGCTCGGCTTTTCTCATCTCCGTTCATGCTAACCAACACACCCTGAAATGACACTGATCAGATACTATCCCCTTGCTGCACATAGGGCGAGTAACATTGAAAAGGCTAAATGGGCTGCCTGTACCTACAGAAAGAATGCCAGAGGCTGAATTTAAAGGCAGGCCTTTCTTGGCTCGCTGCCCAGTTCTTGAAAACCTGCCTTGCCATCAACACATACATTTCCCTGCTAAACCGCGCAAACTGAAACCTCCTGGGTTTCACTGCATTAGCAAGCTTGTCTCCTCAACCGCTCACTTGTGGTCTGAACCCTCTTAATTAAGATTCAAGAGGACCAACGCGGCTGCTGCTCAGGGTCGCTGGGCAGCCCCCACAGCAAAACCTGGTGAAGTGGAACCTTTGGTCAGGCGATCTGCTCGTTAGGGAGTTCGGAGGGCCTGTGTGTACCGCCAGACCACGGGTCAGGGCTTTTCACAACCTTTCATTGCACTGGGGCTGGAAAACTGAGGAGGCAAACTGCTGATAGGTTCTGCCCTTTGGGGAGGTGTGTATTTTGTATCAGGCCTGCATGTTTACACCCTGCAGGGAGAATTTATGTCCCTGTCAATTACTTTAGTAAACACTCTTAATGGTGTTTCAACTGGTTATGACCTGATATTTTTTCAGACACATACATAGGAAAACCAGGCTCTTCCTAATACCAGCTCTCTGTGTGTTTACACAGCAGGGAGGGTAAATACTGAATGTGTGTGCCAAAATAAATGTGATTATTATCCTTGCCATTATGAAAGAAATTACTCAAAAGTGAGATCAATAGAAACGTTACAAATGCATGATAAGATGATTTTAAAATCAGGGTAAAGATTTATAGAGAGCTACAGCAGTGAACAACAAATATATAATGAGAAATATTAAATTATCTTTGTTATGTGGGAGGAAGTTTTGATAATAAGAATTTTTTCTAAATATTTGTGAGCTGTGTAGCGACTATGAAAATGACAGCTAAAGTCTTATATTAGCACATCGGCAAGCAGAGACAGTGTATATGTATGATTACTAGGATATTTAGAAGCTGATTGTGGTAGGTAGCATCACAGCTTTAATGAATGTACTCAGCAAGACATTCTGGCATTCAAAAATTACACGTTTTAAGTAATAACAAAGCTTATGCCCAGTCCAGCACAAAACAGGGCTTGCCCCCTCCCCTGAAACACTGCACCTTTGAGGCCAGTCTGGTTATGAGATGACTGTTCTTCAGCTTCCAAATCACTTAGCCTTTCCAAGGGTGATATTACGCCTACTTTGCTTATCAAACGATAACTCTGTGCTTAGTGACCTTATGTGCAGAAGATTAGGACAAAGTGGGTATAGTCTCCTGTGGCAATAGGAAAAATCGGCTTCCTTTCTCCTTTCTCACGTTCTACATGTAACCAATAATCAGTCTCACAGCATATAAGAATTTAGAACAGTGTTTTACAGAAAATTGATTGAAATGACACAAGTTGGGAGGATGGGGAAGAGGAGAGCAAAATGAATTTGCAGTTGCCAGAGGAAAACGCATTAACCTTGGTGAGCTTTTTAGGAAGTTGCTTTTCAATTCATCCAGAGACTTCTTTTGATGTCCAGTGCATCCAGCAGCTCTCTTTCCCTGGTCACTCCAACTGACAACTACCTAGAGAGAGCAAGAGTGAGCAAGCACTGAATTTTCTCTCTGAAAAAAACAAGTGAGAGCAGGCAAGAAAGGAAAGAAGATAGGGAAAGAAAGGAACACGGAGAGGAAACTTGCTAGACAAACACCTCATCTTAATATGAAGTTAAAACATGCTTGAGGCTTGCTGTCAGACAAGGAACCTGAGAAATGCTCCAGTGTTGAGTAATACAGACTGTTACGGGTTTTTTAACTGAACAGCAAATTCTGCTGTTCAATTCTGCTGTATCTGAAGCTCACCATATTAACACCTGAACACTTCAAAAAAAATTTAAGGCATCTCATTTTCTTTCCATAACTGTTCATTAGTCAAATATTGTGTCAAATAAAACAACAGGTTCAGTTACTGATGACAGCACACAGTGACAAAAGTGGTGCCTTCGGAGGGATAGGGCAGGAAGGAGAAGAGCAGAGCACAAGCAAAGAGATCACGATGGAGCCAGAAGTTCCCCTCCTGCCAGCTTGCCCACTGCTTCGTGAAGCACCATCTCTTGCCACACTCCAAGCCATCTTTGCAATCTTGGCTCAGGGCTGGGGCAAAAACTCACGTGAGATGCCCAAGCCTGTGGGGATGGCAGGGGATTGTTGCCTGAAGGGAAAAGGACCCCCAATCTAGGGAGAAAGAGAAAGGAGGAGGAAAAGGTGAAGGCTGTGAAGATAGCAGTGCAAGAGCTGGTTAAGTTGCTATCATCAGGAGCAGCACCAGGCTGCCCTCGAGAAAAGCAGCAGCCATGCCCGAGTCTGTCCTCACCCCTCACCATTTCTCCCACAGAAGAGTGGGGAAAGGGAGAAGAGAAACATTTCTTACAAAGAAAGTATCATGTGACAAAGAAGAAAAAAGCTACTCTGTAAAGTTTCTTTTTTTTTTTTTCCACATTTCCTCATTGATTTTCTTGGTCAACACCTTGGTTTTGTATGAATTTGCTCCATTAAACCATGTCACTCTGAGTATATTGGAGGGCTCTCATTCTTCAGAGAAGTTAGATCAGAACAGGGACCAGTCCCTACACACTTAGTGAGGAGTTTTTCCCCCTCAGACCATTGCCTAGTCCCTTTCTTTCATCCTTTTCAAACCTCATACTCCTCTCTGCATCTTTTTCCCTTTCCAAAAGGTAGCTACTGCCTCCAGTCACTCTGAAGCAGCGGTGAGGGGTAACA
Organism: Steatornis caripensis; assembly: GCA_013398225.1. Classification (NCBI taxonomy): domain Eukaryota; kingdom Metazoa; phylum Chordata; class Aves; order Caprimulgiformes; family Steatornithidae; genus Steatornis; species Steatornis caripensis. Next base: position 41,129 of record VZSC01009110.1, read on the forward strand.
CTGTAGACTGCTGCAGAGGCAGCGTGGGAAGCCAGATAAATCAACACGCTGATGCTTTGTCTTGTTCTCAGTGCACACGGGAAATAGTGATATTACCTAGAAGGTTTTTCTGGTCTCAACAAAAAAATCAGAGCAGTCTAGCTAAATTATTTGCCTATCTCATTTAGGTTAAACAGGCTTAGGTTTCAGCCAAAACTTACAAATCGTGGGGTCTTTTTTTCTTTTCTGATGCTCTAAATTTTGTTTTGAGGGAAGTGAAAGCTACCTCAAAAATTCAGAAACTACCAGATAACTATCATTTTTATTCATAAACCATATTGGAAGTAATTAGAAAAAGTCATGGAAGATGTACTGAAGACTGATATACACAAAGATATAATCCCTGGCTCAAGAAAATCCTAAACTGCACAGCACAAGAAACTGGGGAGAATACTAGGGAAAATAACTTTTCTCTGCTGGTATGCACTTCCCCACAGATCTTGCTCTGCCTGGTGCTGGAGTCAGGATACCAAACTAAGTGGATCTCTGCTCTGATCTAGTACAACTGCTCTTATCTTCCTAAAATACAGCAAACGTCTGATAAGGTCTGACAGTACCAAGACTCACACGGGCTGTGGTTAGTGATTAAGAGAACGTTGGCTCTTACTGGCCAAGACTGGTTTCGATTGTTACGTTATTTGCACTACAGCCAAGTTGTCCATATACGTTCCAGTTACTGGTACAACAAAAAAGCTTTATAAAAAAACATCGTCAAGCGAGAGGGGATGCCAATCACAGCAGCAGTGAGACCAGTCACGCGGTCCGTTTGCACGCACTGGGAAGCATAGCACAATAGGTGAGGCTGCAACCCTCTATTTACCAAACTCAAATGTAAGAAGCTGGGCCCCACATCACGTTACAGAGGGTCACCACTCCACCAGGGAGTCTTGCCTACGCAGAGCCTTGCCATTTCAAACAAGCTGAAAGTTTGTTTCGTCTACTGCTCTGCCGCCTTCTGTAAATAAATGCCATATGACATGGTCATCTTGAGCTTCCAACTTACTGGTCATAAAACAGTCATTTATATGTGCCAAGGATGCTCTGACCCCCCATAGGGAACAGTGTCACGCATGCATCCTACACGTTGGTATGACTACACATCTTTTCTGCCTGGCAGAGGCTTAGTAATGTGACACAAAGTAGGAAAAGGATTAGCTTTCTCCTCCTTCTAAAGTGGCAGCTTTTTAATGCAAATACCTAGGTTTCACCTACAAATGCAACTCAGCAGGAGAAAGCAAAGAAAGAAAGCAGGAGTTCCCTCCCTTCTTTCTGCTTCCACTAGACTCCTTTTTAGCAGCACCTGAAAGAGGTTTAACCTTTTGTGTCCCTCTGAATTGCTGTAAAAGAACCCCACTTGTATCAGAGAGTTAAGTAATTAAAGTTATGCACTTTGTTTGCAGAATTACATCTCCAGTTTCGATAATAAAGCAGTTGCTGGACTCACATCCACTGCTGGAAGGCTAGCCAAACTCTGGAGAAACTGCAGTAGATATCAAAAAGTTCAGAGGATCCAAAAATTTGCAAAGAATAAAAGCACAGCGGAAAGATGCTTGCAAACTTGCATAGAAAATTAGAAAAAGCTTTTCCATTGTGCAAAAATCTTTTTAAAAAATAGAGGAAAGGAAGAGCTTTTCTAATAAGAAACCTATGCTTAGCCTTTATTAGGCTGTCACTAAAGCCCTTAGGCCAGTGCAAACACAGAGATGCATGGTTTCCCGTGTCTCTCACAAGAAAAGTGAAAAAAAAAAAACCTCTCAAAATTTAGGGTTCTTTCTGAGCAGCTAAGCATCGACTTTGGTATTATATCAGGGTTTAATGGAAAACAAGAAATGACTGGATTTACTTTTTTATGCCATGCCTTTGTTTCTATCAGCCATGCTGTTAAACCAGGATATCTGCTTTTCCATCTGAAGATGTCCTGCTATACTGGACCACAGTCTGCTTTGACACAGCACAGTGGAAGGTCCGTATCACATTATGCCATAGCTCTACAGCCCTGTCTTGACTTCAGAAGCTTTCTTGACAAGATGAGCAAGAATCCATAACCAATTCTGGCTTTTCTGTCCCTATGCCTCATGGGCTTATTCTGGATGCATCATCACGCAAGCCCCTGTAGATAAATATTTTTGCCTTACATGTGCAAAAAGACATTAGTATTCCTGAAAAAAATAATATGCATCTATGTGTAGCGTCTACTATAAGCATTTGCATGTACACAGGTTCACACACACAACTGCACCTCAGCTTATTTGGCATCAATATTCTAACATACTTCTAACTGTAACAACAAGTTGATGCTCTGATATTTTTATCCTTATGACCACTCTGACATTTTTAACAGCACCAGCAAGAGTCATTTTAACACTGCAGTCATAGTCTCTCCTCCTGGCCTACATCCCAATGACCTTTCCCTCCACCTTCAATGGGTATTATGTTCTCAACTTTAGTCCTCATGCACTCAAACTAGACTCAGGGTACAGAGATGCATGTGGTTTACCGTAAGAACATCCGTGCTACTTTCAATGGCAGAATGAAGAAATACAGTGAAATCCAGGCAAACAGTCTAGGCTGATTTAATTCCAGCTACTCCTCACTGCTAGAAACTAGGTAGACCCAAGCCTGTCTCATGTCCCTGTAGAGCCAACACATGTTAGGGCAATTCACTTTTTTAATTAAACCATTAATTCCTCTTGTCTTTACTGTTTTTAAGTCACTCAGTAGCTACTGGGTGACTTCAATACAGTTCCTATTCTTAATACAGTTCCTATAGGAGAATAGGAACACAGAATAGGAACTTAATACAGTTCCAATTCTTCTACACAACTGGGTAGCACAGCGGGGTTGTGTCTGTGTTCAGCATCCAGCTGCCAAGACAGACTAACCGCTCGCACATCTTCGACTTACCCCTGGTGGGAGCCCCAAACTAAGCAACCAGACCTACTACGACTTCTGAAGTTATGAATAGAGTTTGCTGACTTTTCCAAAATGTTTTAATGTGTTCAGGGCTGTTCATCATGTGAAACGATTGCTACTAGAGAGTGGGGCCCAATGATGAAGCTCTGGTCCTTCTGGTGCTGCAAGATACAGTCAGCAGGAGGGCAGCTTTGAAGGTTGGACTCTTCGAATGACACATCCAACTATATCAGCAAGCTAATGATCTTAGGAAAGAGATCTGACAGGCCATTTAGGAATGTCAATAGAATGCCCAAGAAAAACAAACATTATTTTTGTTTATTTCATTAATCTTGGCCAAATTCTGCTTCCTAAGAGCCAGCACGATTCAGAATGGCAAGTACTTTATCCATATGACAACATAATAAGAAAATTGCCACTCAGGCTTAGAAAATGAGCCTTTTCCATTTTCTGATATTCATTTATCTGGGGAAATCATGCAATATCTGAAATTACATAAGCCTTATCTTGAAAAAAATCTTATTGAATCCTAGAAGCTGTCAATACAGTTTTAACCTTTGAAGAAACACTTTCTTTTCAAAAGGAGTCGCATTGCCTTTTGCAAGGATAATTCTTGCAATGACCCACAAAAATATTCCAAAGAGTTCTTCCTTATTATAGTATATAATGTCCTCTAAAATGATCTCACCCTTTCCTGTAGTAACTCATTAGTTCAAAGAATAGCATTTCACCTAAGTACTATGACAGCAAAAAATTGGTAATAAAAAGTGCAAGTTATCATCTACTTTTAATGAATCAAAAGTTGACAAACTATTCCTATATGACGGCATAACAGATAACTTCTTTGAACAGTTCTAGCATCTAGATGCTTGGCTTTGCCTTCTTGCAATATATATTTCTAACTTTTAACTTCAATTAAGTCACTAAAGAAGAAACTAATTCCTATACAGAAAAGGTAATTCAAAATCGGAAAATGCATATGATGCTTAGACCAGCAATATATGCTTTTAAGATTGCCCCAAATAAAGATGAGAGTGGTCTATGTTGCCTATTTTTCTGTTAATACAGTTTTGCTTCTCATTAATTATTTGTCCAGTTTAATTCAAGCTATGCAGTCTTCTTCCCTTGGAGCTATCTGTAACCTTTAGAAATTACTGATGGAAATTACTTGCAGATACTCATCCTTGGTTTTCTTTTGCTCAGTTTTAGCCTATTATTCCTATTTAAGCTTCTCCCTCTACTCGTTTAAGTTGTTCTTGCAAAGTATGAATAAAACTACGGCTATATAAACAGTATTCTTTCACATAGATTTGAGCAGGAAAAAAGTCGTTGAAACCAGTGACAACCTCTTAAACACTGTAATAATCAGTACAAGTTGCCTCACAATACTAGAGCTGATGGACTTACTCAGCATGAATAAGATACCTGACGAAGAAAGTCTAGTATTTGTTCACAAACCATTTACAAACTGGTCGAGATTACTGTGTATCTATCAGTGAGTTATTTGACAAAGTCAAATACAGATTCCAACCTACTGGTCAGTCAGAAAACTATTCACTATTGCCTATATTTCCTTTACAGTTGTGGTGGCCTGTATTACACGCCAGAATAAACAAAAACATAGGGAATGCTAGTCAACAGAAAGCGTAAGGTACAAACTTATAAATGAAAACTCACTCAGGTGAAAACACACAAAACTCTCACAAGTAAGCCGCTGGTGATCCGAACACCCAGAGCTAATGGGGACATGCAACCGGCAGCAGAGTGCACTTTGGCAGTCTGTTGATGAAATGTTCTCAAGAACTTCTTTTAACTAATGCTGCAGAAATACAGAGAACTCTTCAAACTTTTCACACCCTTTATTATAATGTAAAACAATAAAAAGCTATTCTTTATGACTGCAAGGAAAACAATGAAAAGGGCACATTTTAATACGTCAAAAGATAAGTATCAACATACAGCACAGAGTTTATGCAGAAAACATTTGGATCAAATGGATGCAGTTCATTAAACCACAAAAAAACCCCTCTAAAATGAGGTTAATCATTTGGAGGTACACCAGCAATGCTAAAAGAATAATTTCCAAGAGCAATTACATGAGTTAGACATTATCTTGATAAACTAGAGGGCTTACCCTACAATCAGAGCCATGATTATACAGCACATATAATCCATGCCGGCTTTAAAATCGGGCTAGCACTGATATGGCAGTGAACTATCTGCTTGTGAGCTCTAGGCACCACAAGGGACTTGCTGCACTTAATGAGGCAGCCAGTTTACATCCCACCCTGTTCCTCTACATGTGGGGATACCAGCTTATGCTATCACTCCATTCCAACTGCAGGAGTCAATGCACCTGCCTGCATTTTTATGGGTTTTATACCAGTGAAATTTCTTTCTCTCTACTTTTTTTCCTATAACAAAAGTAAAAACAAAGAGATTAAGCCCTTGCTCAGCAAGTTGGGGATTATACAAAGTCTGATGCAAATGGGAAGACATTTCCACAGTCTCTGACAATTTTAATACTATTCCGTATTTGTGCAAGGCTAAACTTTTAATTTGCAATGATGGCCTAGCAGGTTCTTGTTCTACAGCCTTTTACAGGAAGATTCAGCATCATGCTGAAGAAATGGAAAGAAGATATTGAACAGCTATTCACCTGTCATCACACCAGCTATTCAGAAAGTCTGTCCCTCTCCCTCCCCCTTCACTACAGATCTTGCTGTGCAGACATATCTACCAAGCAACACCAAAAATGCGTCAACAACTACATCTTAAGCATTTGTAGGCACCAGGTAAAAAGGGAAGCTCTTCCTCAAAGTTATGACTGAATTGTCAATATGAGAAACAGAATGAGTATTACAGTCTAATTGTCCTCCATGATGTCCATATCTATTAAATACTGCTGCTGTTATTTTCTTTGCCAACTGAAAAGATGTGTACGATGCAGCAGTCTGCAGGTTTTGAGCACCATAAGTTGCCATCACTGCAAAATGAATCCATCACTGCAAAACTAATAATAGCGTGAGAGACACTTCTCAGAGACAGCATATACCAATTCAGCTACTCTCTTTATCCACTTACACCTACGAGATAAGTAAGTATCTGAAAGCTACAAGTAGGCAGACAAGACATTTCTACATCATTTCAAAAATAGGCTTGTGACATTCAGGACTCTCTTCAGAAAAGCTGGAACTTGGGGCTTCTTGAGTAACAGACAAAATACAGTAAAACAGTTCATGAACTAATGTCAGGAACAGTTCATCTGAAATTTAGACCTTGAACTACTGATTGTTACTGAACTAAGCATGAGCCACAAGTTATCGATGAATCAATTAAGACCCAGCTGGCTGAGTACTTTAAATATTTTTAAAGTATATCTGAACAAAAGCTTAGGTCATGTTTCTTCTCCTCACCTTACACAAACATATGTTCGAAGCACTCAGCCAGCGAGTCCTAGGAAATTGGAGAGTGTTTGAGGAAACGATGGATTCACTGAAAGTGAATTGCTTACCATGAAAGTGTCTGATGCTCTGCTTGCCTGTGCTCCTGCCTTCCTGTGCTGCTTTCCTTAGGACTGCATATTCCCTCCGTTCTGTGGTTCTCTTTCTCCTCTTCTCTAAAACTTGTCCTTCTGGATTTTACACTGTCCACTCCTTTTTCTCTAACCTTCCCTCCTCACCACAAATACTCTTTTTCAGTTCTCTGCCAGATTCCTCATATTTTGATCCTGCTGTAAAACTAGGTCAGCCCTGCTGTCCATGTCCACCAGTGCTTGGCATACATTTTGCAGTTGTTGGCTGCTCTGAACACATGCAGCCACTTGCCACAGTTGGTCCTGTATCCTGGAGGAGCTGAAATGCTTCTAAGCCAGGGACAACCGGCTTCTTGCTGACTATTGACTCACCAGGCACTACAAGCTCCTTGATCCACCACCCCTTTGAGCTCAAAAGCAACACAGCTGAGTCTGAGAAACATTGATCTCACCTCCAGCTGTGGCCAATACCAGATGCTTCAGAGAAACAAGGCACCCTGTATGGGTAAATATGCCAGAATTTGCTGTGATGAGATGGACAAAACCTACAGCTAAAGGCAGATTAAATGACACTACTGAAAACAAGGTCCAAAATTTCACACTGCCTTGAAATATATTTCAGCAATATGAGGTTTGGAAAGAGGTCCCTCCTTGTGGAAGTAATAGAAGAGAAAATCTTCACAATACCGCTATTCACAGACATATCCGGAAAGACAACAATTTCGTTCATTTTGTTCAGTGATGACTTACAGCAGTGAATCCCACCTGGATTTTCATTTTGAGCTACCAATTTGTCTTCCCTGTAGCATCAATTACTGGGTATGCTCCTGCCACGCTATTTCTACCACATTGATTGTTTCCTTTCCAAACTAAAACAAGGTAACTTCTCTTACTTTCTTAAGATCTCTAAACCACAAGAAGAAAATACAGTCTTCTCTCATAAAGCTTATCACCTACCTCTGGTCTTCTCCTTACCTTCTCACATTCTTATTTCTTTATAAAAATGAGACTACCAGATCCAAACACAGTATGACCAGCAATGAAAGGTAATGCATTACTATCACTTGTACTCTCTGTACTACTCTTTTCACAAATCCATGTTTTATATTCTATTTTTGGTCACTTCTGATTCGTCCTCAGAGACACGCAGGACAAACAATTGATAATGTTTTGTCATGTGGAAAATCAATCTTTTAATCTCCATTTGTCTTTAATTTTTGATGCATGATGGCATTTCAGGTGAGTGGCTTTTTAACAACTTTATGAGACACTATATCAAAGGCCTTTGAAAGTCCAAATAAATCCTTTATCTTAACCTCCAGGGCTCATGAGGAGTTAAATCTCTCAACATTTTAAAAAGTGAAAGCACTTCTTCATTAATCTAATTTTCATATGAAAATTTAAGGTAACACTTCAAGTAATATTTTTAAAACACAAGAAAATTGTTGTCTTTTCAACTCCATTCCCATACATTAAACTCCTAAAGGTAACTGAATGATATCAGTATGAACTGATACTGATAGAGTACTACACTGGTACATTTTTCATTATTAGTATTTCTAATATACTGTTGAGTTCTCAGATACCATCACTGTCAGAGAAATGTTCTTTACTTCCTCAACTAAAATAACGGAAGATGACTTTACTAATATTTTCCAGTAAAAGTTATTATTTCTGTACAGAACACCAATTATCGACTCCACCAGGTGCCACAGATCAGATAAAGGACGAATTAGTAGTCTAGTCATAGCAAAACTGTTTTATCACCAGTGCCTCTCTGCATCACTACTTCTAGTCTCAGTTTTCAACAATATTGTAGATTTTACAGCAAAATTCTTCTTTTTCCTATTTCAGACTGATGTACCCTTATTAAATTTTAAAATGAACAGAAGAGTGTCTTCTGTTAAAAGATCTGTGTGTCAGCCTTATTTCTTAAGTTGGAACAACTGACAGAGACTGATGTGATTTGGTGTCCTTGTATCTCAGGCTCTCTACTGTGTTTCCAGAAAGACACTTCACAGATTTCTGTTTCAAAGAGCTGAGTTTTCTTTTGTCCCCTTATTTATGCTCCTGTCTCTGAGACAAACTGAACAAATGAGTCATAAAAACAAATTTGTTAAATTAAATGAATAGAGAAATGGAAAAGAAAAACCATCCATAAATAAGAAATCACTGATCAACACCATGATCATTTAAACTTTGGCAGCCCCTCCCCGATGTATTTGTAGCCAGAAGGAAAGATGGAACAAAATAAAAAATTAACTAGTCTCTGCTGCAGGTGGAAAACACGGAAATTAGATTGTGGGCTGTGCTAGCACTGAAAATCAAGTCACACTGACAAAATAACCACTGTCTTTTTGTGATGGTACGGTTAGTGTAGTGACAAACACTCATGCAAAAACTTTCCAAATTCTGCACTCAAGTTTTTAGTGCCTGCTTTCAGTCACCATGGGCCTATAAGTACTTTCACATTCAGAATCTAACTAAATAAAGCATTTAAAAGTTTTGAAATCAAGTGGCAAAATAAGCCCCCAGACTGAATTAGCTTGCTTGCACTTGGAGTATTTGAAAAAAACCAGAATTAATCTTAAATCTTATTCATAATCTGGTGGGTTTCTCTGCAGTTGAACTGTCAGTAATTTTCATTTTTCCTTTCGATACAATACCAGCTCTCAAGCACTGTAATGGCTGTGTTTCTGACCACCACCATTTCTTGCCGTTTTACATCTACCTACCTGCTGCACGTCTTCCCTTGGATGACTCCTCATCAGCTTCAAGCAGCCAAAGCAGAAACCTCAGTGCTCCCCACATTACCTGACACTACTAAAAATTCAACACAACATTCCCTGTCACTCTCACTGCTGTTGCAGGCTGCATCACTGGGTCTTCGCTCCTACTGGACATGCACTGAGTAACACAGTGACAGCAGACTTGTCAGCCTTTCTCTCTCATCCGCTCCTCTGGGAGAGATCTGTGTGTGTTGTGCAGTATCTCTCCAACCAAGGGAAAATATCATCTAAGTCATTTTTCTAACCGATCTTCCCAGTTGAGGTTGTAGATGCCCCATCCCTGGAAACATTCACGGTCAGGTTGGACAGGGCTCTGAGCAACCTGATCTAGTTGAAGATGTCCCTGCCCATGGCAGGGGGTGGACTAAATGACCTTTGAAGGTTCCTTCCAACCCAAACCATTCTATGATTCTAATTACAACACATTGGAATTTATCCCTTAAACCTTCCACTGAGTCCCAGTGTTTCAATAAATCAAATAAGTATTTCCACTGGATGCCTGACTTTTCATCCTGCCATGCTTCTCCCTTGCTTTCCGGTTCTACCAGCGGACTATGCTCCTAGATAAGTCTCTGAGCTTCCTGCCTAGAAGCTGCTTCAATAGTGAATTCCCTGAACAAGATAAATACGTATATCTTTTTTTAATCCAAATCGCTGCTCAAAATCCATCTTTGCTGTTTTGCCTATAAAGAGAAGAGTCAGATAATTAATGATGTCTTGAGGCACAAATGAAGCCATCTACCAACTTATGACAACAGTTAAACAGTGCAAATGCAGCTCAAAACAGATTTATTTTATTGTCTCCTTTGTCTCTCTTTTCAGGTCACATCTTTCCTTAAATTGTGCATGTTTATAGAGCACTTAGCACAGTGGGGGTCCCAGTCTTGACTGGGGCCCCTGGGTAACAAACATTACAAGCATTAAGTAATAATGTTACACAGACTTAATGCTAATGCAGATAATAAGGCATTTAGAACAACAAGAAATTTCATTACATAACATGACAAATGCGATCAGCCAAAAGTGAACTCCCGTTGCTTGCATACATCATAGTATTAACTGTGTTCTTAAAAGCTATGCTCATTAAATCAAAGGACTGAAGTCCTAAATACTGGACTATATCTGTAGGTACACAAAGACACGAGCACAGATCACTCATATTATCACTCTTCTCTTCCTAATGTTTGTTTTCCTTGTAAGCAATTCTTATAACGATCACAGAAAAGCTATGTTAGTCCAAAGAGAGATGCATGAGCTGCATGACCTGGAAGAGAGGGACACATAGTCCAAGAGACAGTTTCTTTATTAAAATATGATTCCTGCTACAAAATGATTCAAAAGATCTAGTGGTACCAGAAATCATTCGGAGGACTGAGACTCAAGGTGAGTCTCACTGGTAGCACCCCACCAGCCACCGCGGCCATTTGCTCTGCTTGTATCCCCACTGAGCTGGTCATGCTCCAGCACTGGCAGGACATGCCCTCAGTGGCTCAGGGCACCTCTGCCTTGGACCAGCTTCCTACTCTGAGCCATTCCCATCACATGTAATCACTGCCCCATTCTTCGCTTTCTTGGGCAGAGAAAAAGGAGCCATGAGGTTAAGGTGGCAGTGCTGTGCACCTGTGTGTTACAGCTCAGGTCAGCCTATGCACTAGTCACTGGTAAAGTGTGAAGCAACAGTGGGAGCAGGATCTGCAGTTACTCCTCTCCCCTCTCTCAGCACCCTTAGCGCTGAGCTGAGGCATGCTCGCTGTGCTTGCTCCATCTTGCAAATATGGCCGCACAAATCCAGACACAAATGCCAGCCAAGTCAAGCTTCATTTTGCACTCAAATAGAAGAGATAGGAACCTCTAAGAGCAACTCAGCTTTTGGGGAACTCTCCTGTGACCATCTCCACTGCTGATGGCATGCTTCTGAGACATGTCTGAACGCTGCCAGGCTGAGGCAAGAATTGACCCATATCTCCCACTTCCAGGGATAAAAGGTTTTATGTAGAAGAGCATCATGACTCTTTCTTCTCAGCTGCTACATTTTAAAATGAAATATCCATGGCTCCTGCACTTGCTCCTGTCAGTGACTAGTCCATAAGCACCCAGGTGAGCTGAGAACAAATTTCAAGCAACCCTGCCAAGGCCATCTGCACACTACAGACCAGATATTCACTCTGCTCGTGAATCCTGAAATGCTTACACATGAGATGATTGTTATGGCAGAGGTAGTTTGAAGCATGAGCATGTCCTTCACCACTCTCCAATTCCTAGCTGACACTCAGTCTCTCTATGCCACCGATTAGTGTACCTGTATAGAGTATAGATAATGCAAAACAAAATCATGAGAAAGTATGAGTTACTACATGAAAACTGATAGAATATTTCAGACTTTGTTTTTCTTTACATAACCGTGGAAGTAGCTTACTTGTTTTACTCTATTTCGTTTGAAAGTGCACAGATGTGGGTTTCGTCTTCGATGTTAGCTAGGGACATTATTATTAGTAGTAATATATAATTATAAATATATAATAAAGATTAATGAGGGACATCACTACCATCATCTTCTGTCACTGAGACTGTACCTCACATAAGCTTTGTTGCGCACAGCTAGGCTCTACACAATTGCTGAACCTCTAACACACAACTCTGTGATCATCTTCCTCAAACAACGAAAACAAAAGACTTCTCAAACGAGATCAGAGACACACGCTTTTTCAGAGCTGGTACTGACACTTTATAATACAGGCCAGACACAGATAAGCAAGTTTCCTGAGGTATTGCAGCCAAAGAGGGGCATCTTCCTGCTGCCTTTGTTACAGTTAACAGCTATTATCAGTAGGAACGGGAAAGTTTTAAATGCTGAGTCATAAACATCAGCCAACTCCCTACACAAAATTAAAGCTGGGAAAAATAGCCACAATTACCAGTAAAGTTTCTTTGCCAGTTTCCTGCCCTGTTGTCTAACTTATTACGGCAAAAAAGAGAAATTACTTGATTTCGCCATTGCATTACACATGTTTTACTGGAGCTCCTTTCTGCCTCAGGCATGGCACGAGTTTAGCTGAATTATTCTCAGGAAAGCTATGGAAAAAAATCATCCATATGATGAAAAAAAAAGGTGGGGGGAGCAGTAGCCAACAAGTGCACCTAGCCTTTCATTATCCATCAGAAGAGTCACTCAGCTGCCTGCCAGGAACTGTGTCCTTAGAGCAAACCTTCAGTGCTGCTGTTAGTAATGCTGCTCTCATTCACACAGCACTGATGGGCACTGCAATCATTACAAAAAGATTGTTCTATCTTCTTTAAGCATCAGCCTTCCAGCCTTTTCACATTTCCGTGGAGGAGCCTTTCCAATTTGAGATGAGATGAAATGCTGTTGCTAAAATAATCTGACAGAAACACTCCAAGGATGCTAAATATCTGAGTTACACCTGGAGGAGATATTAAAGTACACCAAGTACAGAAACAGACTATACCTGCTAACATGCTGCACTTCAGAAAAAAAATGAATTTGATATTGTGTTTTTGCTAAAAGCTTGTTAGCTTGGAATGAGCAAAGACAACCCAGACCAAGATCTTTACAAGTTTCTGTTACAAGTGCTTACTTTCGGTTCTTTTACAAATTAATTGTTCAGTGAAAAGACAGAAGCTAAGCATAAAAAGAAAAGACCAATGGTGCATATAAAAGAACCGGGAGGCTTGGTTTCGAAATGGTTTACATTACCTATGAGTGACAAAACCTCAAGAGAATTTTACAGGTCACTCTAAGTGTCAATTAGAAAGCCATGTCCCAAGACACCCATGTGTTTTGCATTGTATTACTGCATTTCCTTAGTGTCACAGCTCTAACAGAGACTCAGAAGAAAATGAAGTTGTAACTTCTGTAATAGAACCTAACTCAAGCCAAGCACCATTTGGTTCTGGAAGTAACTGCTGCTGGGAATGTCACCTACCTAATGATCTTCTGACAGAGATAAGTTTGAAGCACTAGGCAAGAGTGGGTTTATATCACTCTTAAAATTTCCCCTTCCTCTGACAAGTGTTACTGTCTATTTTAAACAGTTGTCTTGCAGTTCAATTCATTCTTGAGAGAAAGTCATAAGTCTTTCCTGAGAGTTGCAAAGGACAGCTAGGGATTACCACCTGCCCCCCTAGAAGAACAACATGAGTTCGTGAGTTAGTCTACCAGGAAGGATTCTTGACCTGCACGGTGGCCAAAGGTAAGAAAATCAGCCTCTACTGACTCTCATACAAACTTTACATGGGATGATACTTCATCCCTTGGTCCCATTACTGGGCACTTTGTAAATATACAACCTGTGTTCCTTACATATATATATGTTTATGTTAAAAAAAATCCTACCTACCAATCATAATTATCACATGTGCCTTATCACTGTAGTCAGGCTGGAAACTATTGATATCTTTCTTACGGAAAATATTTATTATCAAATTTGAACACTTTGTTTCATAAGGTAAGAAACTTGGACAGATAAAAAACTGTATTACAAAGCACAACATTTTGATGTGGATATATTATTTATTGAATTAACATTATATGAAAATAGTTATATTTCATAATAGTGAACATTTAAAGGCCATGACTTTGATATTTTTTGTTACTCATGCAGCAGAAATAATGCTAAAGTACCATTATTGACTGAAGTTTGATCATTCTTACGTACAAAAACAGGAATGAAAACAAATTCAGTGTACAGCTAACAGTCTGTATTTCATCTTGCCACTTTCTGTGAGTTGTATGACCACAATTTTCAATTATTTTTTCTCTCTTTCGCTGATCACTGTTGAAAAATAGAAGCAGGGAAACTGATTGAGTCTCAGTCAGGCCCTGTCATGTTTAATAATAGTGGGTTCAGGCATAACCTTCTAAATCAAAGAGAACCCAACAATTTGAGCTCTAAACTCCCTATTCTGCAAATAGACATTTACACAGAGAAAACCTTAGGACTGCAGGGAGTTCTCTAGAGTTATAGGATACAATTGACAGTGATAAGAGGCATGATACAGGCAATGGACTAAAGAACAAAACAAAAAGAGGGGCTGACAGAGAAACAGGGAAGAATCCCCCTCTCATTGCATCAATTGAGCGCTCTTAAATATTGTATGTAACAACATGAAGCACAAAAGACAGAAGAAAGATATTTAGGTTGGTAGTGACTCTCTATCATCACTGTCAAAAGAGGTACTTGCAGATAATAGAATGTCATATTTTCAAAAGGATGTTACTACACAGGACATTAAAGCAAGATGTCCAAGTTAGATTTTGAGATTAAATACTAGGATCTGTGTTAGTTTATGTTGTCTGTGATCCCCATACATTTCCACTGAGGGCACGTTATACCTTAAGAGAACAATTTTAACTGCATTCACTTTGTTTTTAGGCAATCCAAAACTCTGGTTTAAAATTATAGTCTTGAAGTGGTGTTAACCCTAAGGTAAACAAGATCTGGTCAGTATGCCTGCTGGGTGCCTTAGGCAGTACATGGACTCTGTATGTGAAATTCCTCTTATCTAGCTCTCGCAATCTAAAACATAGGCATACAGTTGACACTAATGGTCCCTTTATAATTTGGAAAGGGGAAAGCCAGTCTGTTCCCAGGAGTGATTCATTTCATTAGCAAATAAGTAGAATAAGCACCCCTCTGGAAGCGCCCAGTCTCTCTGCACTGCTTACAAAAAAAAAAAAAAAAAACCACAAACCCTCAGGACTACCTTAAAGAAGACACATCCAACCTTTGCATAGTTAACATTAAAAAAGAATCATTCTTCTCCAAACATGTAAATGGCTAATAGCAGATGAGACAAAATCTGCCCTCATTGTCTGTGGGTTCCACAGGGTTACAAGTATGACTTTAATTCTGAGCTATGATTTTCTGGGATTAAAAGACTTCCCAGGAGCAAAAGTTTCCAATACTTTTCTTATTTTGGCAAGTTTGTTCCTAAACCAGAAGAACTAAGAGGTGAATATAGGCCAAACAGTTATAGCAGTATGACACTTTATAGGCAGTTTTTCAAAAACTAAAATCAACTGATTTTTTTTCACAACTTATGCAACTTGGAAAGGGATTTAAATGAAACCAAAAAAGAATACAGTCTTACAGAAAAGCATGTGAATCCACAAAAAGAATCAAAAGATATTGGCATAACTCTTTGGAAAAAAATAGGTCTGAAGAAAGGATGTGAGGAATTATTGAGCAACTCAAAGGAGATGAATGACAGTTTATCACATTTGCACTCATTTTCTAAGATAACTTTTAGATCTCAAAGACTAAAACTCCTAGTAGGTACCTCAAGAGGCTTCTTTATTACAGGTAATCTATACCCTCAAGCACACAGTTTTATGCATAGTCTCGTACAGCACTTTGACTGAAGGATATAGATGGTGTCCCCAAAATTTTATTGCTACATGAGAAAACCAACCCACACACCTTCATTTCCCCAATTTTGTGTGGAATGTGAATTAATTTTTCACACTTTCATGGTTCAAAAATGTTAAAGGATTCTGGTGTCCCATTTAGCATAGGCTGCGGTACTTCACTCAGAAATGTCTTCGGCACCTGCTTATTCCTTCTTTACCACAGAAGGCAATGGCAATGAGACAGTGAAAAACTTTCACTTGCTACAATTAAAGCTGAATTAGATCATGATCCAGTGTTATGATTTCCAGACACTTACTACAGTCTTTGGATTTTGTTAGCGAACGCCTGCATTTTTTTCCATCTATTTTCATCTAAAAAAACCATAAATCCATAGAACTATTTTTTAGAAAAGCTATTTCAGAAACAGTGTTTGTAAATCCACAGCTTTCGGATGTGCATGCAGTGAAGAATATGCATTCCTTGCACAAGACGACACAAAAGCCTTCTTCGTGCAACATAATCATGATGAATAGTTGTACTCTTAAATAGAGTTCGTATTAAAAAATACATAAACACACCAGAATAAATCAGTAGTTTAACTAGACTGTTGTTTCCGCTATTGCCCATTACTGAGTGTTTCCAAGGGAAAAAAAAAACCTGCCCAAAGTGGGACTAATTATGAATCAATACGCCACTGAATTACATTTTTTCCCTCAACTGATTAGTCTATGCCCTGAAGCACAAAGAAGATAATCCTCATGATTTTTCCTAACATGAGCTTAGTTACTTTAGTTGTTTACTCACAGAAGCAATTAATCTTCTTGGATTACAATAACTGTTTCAATATTCAATATTCAGCAACAATTAGATTCCCAGACTGGGCTACATCTAGGATGCAAAATGCATTTCCTCTCTGAAAAGCTCTCAGGGAAGTGGACTGTCACTCAACATGCTAGAATCCATAATTTTGGTCATAAAGTATCCTTTATGAACAAAAGCAAGGTAAGAAGCACTCTGCAAAACTACTCTTAACAATTTTTTTTAGTAAGAACCCGCTTACTTAGTCAAGAACTCTAGGCAAGCATGAGACTAAAGCATCTTGAAATGTAAGTGACAGCATAAACTAATTCTCACACACTCATCTTATACACAGTCATCTTATTTCTGGGCTAAAGGTGAAAAAAACACAGGGGAGAAATAATATGCTACAGAAGAACAAAGTAGATTTGTATCTGTGGAAGCAGCACCAAGACCACTAGCACCCCATGTA
This sequence comes from Steatornis caripensis, assembly GCA_013398225.1. Taxonomy (NCBI): domain Eukaryota; kingdom Metazoa; phylum Chordata; class Aves; order Caprimulgiformes; family Steatornithidae; genus Steatornis; species Steatornis caripensis. Next base: position 58,046 of record VZSC01009110.1, read on the forward strand.
AACGACGCTGCAGGAGAACAGGATCTCTTTTCCCCAGTGTGCGTCTGAAAAATGTCACTTCCAAATATTTGATTAGACAAATTGCCGGCAATTGTACTCTTTTGGGTGATCTCTTACATCTAATTGTAATCCTAAAAGGCCTTTGTCGCCATAGCCTTTGCTGCTATAAATCTTGCTAATGACAACATCTCTACAGCTTTTTTGTTTCCTACCCCAAGCACAGCAAAACTGTCAGATCAGTTCATGCAGAAGTGACAGGCTATTGTTCTTCCTTGCATTCATGAACACCTCGTTAACACAAATTTAATGCCCATAACATTTTAGTGGCTTCAATTAGGTACAGAAATCTCACTACACTGTGGAAGGGACAAAAGTGTACCGTCACTTCACAGAACATAAGTGGATGTTCACAAAAATTCAATCATTATTTTCTTAAATGTAAACTAGAAAAAAAACTAGCAGCTTCATTAAAAGTAATCCTTTCTAGCCCGTCTTTAAGGATAAATATTATTGTTTTGAAGCAGAATAAGTAAATTATTTATGTCAGTCAAAACAGAATGGTACATTAATCCAGGTTCTGTAGCTTCTGCCCAGATTCAACTGACTGTAGGCTATAAAAATACTCAAGGGAAGTTAGTTTCATTTGGATTAGCACACATATTTAGTGTATAATAACTCACGATACAGAAGGATCTCACACTGGGACTGAAAGAATGCCTTTTAATAAAAGAGATCTGGATTGCAATGAAGCCATGAGAATTTCTAGTCAATGGTGTATGAAATACAATTTAAAAGTTGATTATTCCATAACCTATGTTTCAATATCGGTTTAAGAAAAAAATAGACTTCACTTTCTCACGGTGCTTGTCATCTGTGAGGAGCAAGAAAAGGGCTGCTGGAGCAATAGGCTGTTCTATAGTGCCAGAAGCAGGGAAACAGTGCACTCCTAGCTTAAAAGATGTTGAAAACAATGGGGTTTAAGCAGAAATTTACAGTTAATTTTTTAGTAAAGTCTTTCCTCAGGTCCCTGGTCAGTCAGTAGCACTAATATTTTTTCAGTAATCCCTTCATCTTTAAGGCACACTGCTTTCTCTCCTTCAGAAAAATTCGAAGAGGGAGGTACCACGACCACAGTTCTTGGTACGAAGACGTGTCAGTGATTATAGGACTGCTAAGGTCTACAGCAAGTGACAGGACTGTACTGTTGATAACAACACACGAAAAAAAAAATAAAAGAATGAATACAAAAAAAGTGACAAGACAGGAAAGAAGGACTTTACCTGAGACTTGGTGTTGGAATTTGTTCCCACCTTCCAGCTTAATCGTCCTTAACCTTTGCCTGTTTGCTCCATCTCCTTCCCCACCTGCCCTCCTGCCACACCACCAACTTAGAAAGTGCAGTTTTCAGAATGAGAATGTCACTCCCGTGCTCTAAGTGAATTACAGATTAATAAATATATAGGAATTCAGTATGATTAGCTTGTAGCACACAGATCACGTGTGCTTTCAACCTGCACTTGTTATGTGTTTCAGTTTATAAAACGTGAGTTTTTTCTCATAAGCTTCTCGAGCTGAGAAGGCATTCATCACTGTTCTGCAGACAGCCTTTGTGGCTGTAAGGTTGAACATATTTTTAGGTATCGAGATGCTGTTCCAATATATGTAGGTAGTACTCCGTGCCCACACAGATCTCCTGTGCCTTCAAGAGGGCTCCTACAAGTGGCTGCAGGAATATGTTTTCACTCATCGAAATGCCGAGGCAGTCTCTTAGTATTTCCTTGCAAATCAAATCCAAGAGGAGAGCCTGCAGGGTTTCCAAGGCACAACTGAAGCCTCTTCTCTAACAGGCTCTGGAGGAGACAGCATTTACAGCATCTTGTTTGCATGAATAATGTAAACCATGAGGGCGATGTTTGTGCACAGTGAAAAGTAACTGCATCATGCTATCATGTATTCAAAGCGTCCAGAGGGCTTTCAGATAAGAATTTTTTCAGTTTACAAGCACAAAACGATTTTTTTTCCTAGATGGTGGCTCTGAAAACTTTAACTGAAAGTTGGTCTGAAAGTCAGGCAAGGCTCCCATTTATTGCACATTGCAAAGATTTTGTGAGCCAAACTGCACTCTAAATTACAGGTATGAAACTGCATTTGTCCTCAAGGTCTTATTTCTGCCTTGGCAATTTGTCCTTGTAACTGAAGCTCCGCTAACAATTGCTGATAATGTGTGAGCCAGATGGAATTCATTTTGCCTTCCTATAACTACAGGTTGTGGATTTGAGCAGAAGTAAAGCTGTAATAAAACCCTTTTATCCAGGAGAGTGATAGCCATCACTGCTGAGTCAGAAAATGTCATTTCTATTCTCATTTCTCAGATATAGCTGCAACTCCAGGGACTACCATGAATTAATTGTATAATGAAGGTCTTCCCAAGAGATTTCAAAAAAACTTTTGAAAATACAGTGAAATGGTCACGTTAGAAAAATACTGCCTTTCACATGTGGCCTCTGGTACTAACTTCTCACTAAAAATCAGCAGAAAAATCCTGGTGTTAACTTCAGCGAGATCATTTTGGGGGACACCCCGTACCTGGCACCTGTGAGATAACACACATTTCAGGTAGGCAGAGAAGCACGGGGGAGCTGCCATGAGTTCACAACAAGACCACAGCTGTGCTAGCCCGTTTGAAGCCACTGCTAAGGGGACTGACATGCTTCTTATAGCACGTTCCTGGAGGCTGCTGTAAATCTATACATCTCACGAAAATCTGTTGTTATTTTGGGTAAATTCCTAGTGCTCTTTAGCCTACGTGGCCCTTCTAATACAGAAACATGTAAAGCGATAGCTAGATTATTTCGATTTCTCCTCTATCAGTGACTACAATATTCCTTTGGAGTTATGCTCTATTAGGCAACACAAGCAGAGATCAATACTTGGATCTTTATCTGTTTCAACTTTATTTGCTTATTCCCCACTGTGCTTTCTGTGGGGGAATGGTATCTAGTGCCTTCTGGTTTATGGGATTTTGAACAGCACCAAGATAATACAGTTCAGGAGAACTGTTTGTCCGAATACTAAACTGATGCGTGTAGGGATGAAATTAAGATAAAACTTTGTTTTATCGGTAGAGAAAGAAAGGAAATTCTGAGTCTTTTCCTCAGCTATAATCTTATCGCACCATTTTCTGCTTGGTTTGCATGAGGTAAGAAATCTCAAGCCTTGCTGTAAAGCCTCCGTTAGAGCCTTTGTGGTAGCACTTTAGAGCAGCCTTTGAACTTGCTGCATATGACGAAACTGGGAGTCCCTGGTAGTACATGCCTGAGCTCATGGGCCGCAGAATGACACACGAGCCCAGGCACAGTGCTGTGCTAATGCAGCTCTGAGCGCTGCTCCCTCTGCAAACATTTGTGTAATTACAGCCCAAACGCTTTCAAATTATGTTTTGGGTTTTCACAAGAACATAAATTTGTATATGTATGTGGCAAAGGTACTAGAATGAAAGTACTGAGTGCTGATATTCCCATTGCTTCCATGCCTCACTGTGTGCGCTGGGACTTTACAATAAGGCTCCTTGTTCTTCAGTCTTCCTGTGAGCAAGAAGTTCTCTACTCTCCTCAGGATTGTTACAAGCCTTAGTTCATTTGAAGGGTAAATATTCAGAGAATCTCAATTGCAGGACCTACATTAGGATTTATTCTTTCAACACGGCCAGTCTGTCATGTGGGACTTGGTAACGCACCCAGGTGTTTAGGACAGGCATTCACGCTTTAGAAACAAGCGCGCGTTCAAAAGCTTTGCTGGATCAGGATCAGGGTATTCACCACCAGATGGCACCCACAGGTGGCCAGTTTTTACTCTATTACATACTTCTATGATTTTTCTTGTGCAGTAGCGACTAGACAAGCGAGCACTAGAGACTACCCTGGCAGCTGTGATTGTTTCTCTTTTGTCAGTTTAAGGCTATCTAACATTTTAAAACCAAATTACCTATCATTTTTATCTGAACGGTCACGTGAAAGGAGGCACATCATTGGCAGTGCTACACACGAATTAGACATATGCTTCAACATTGTATTCTCCCTCTGTTCAGACTCATTAGTCTACTGCATGTTCTTGTGCTTGAAGACCCACCACAGCACTGCAGATTTCATTTCATCTGCACGCACTCCCAAATCACAGTACTGTGGACCGAGAATGAAAGACCGAACGGTATCAGAGGCACCAAGATGAGATGCCGTAACCGCTTGCTCTGTATCATGTCAGTGAGAGACATGGGTTAACAAGTAGGTCTGAATACAGTAGCTGCAGCACCTCCTTCTGAGGACTTACCAACAAATCATAATCAGTCTGTACAGTGTTAAGTTGTTAACGTGTCTGTAATACAAACTCCATTTTATTGTGAATGTTTCCAAGGCCAGATGCCTCTCTGCTATGATCAGAGGCATTCTCAGGAAAGCTGAGCCGCAGACACACAGTTTTTAACATCTTGATGTTTACAGGAGCTATTGTCCAGGGAAGTGGGAGGTCACTAATCTTCCAAGGGTGCATACTTCTGAAGAGTTTTCTTAGCTTAACTAGCAGAGCATGAAAACGTGCCTACAATACATTCAGGTGTGCGAGTCACAGAACATCCACACCCCAAGGCAGTAACCCATATCCAGGGGCAACGAGCCACCCTCACGTCCCCATTGAGTCACAGAATGAAGGAGTATGAACAGACAGGATTTAATAAGAGAAAAAAAATCGCAATACAAAACCAGTGCTATATCTCCTTCCGGTGAAGAAGAAGATATCCAGATCTCCAGAAAACTGCATGGCCATATACTTCATACTCCTACAGCATGCCCATATTCCTAGCTTCACAATGGTCCTGTAATGGTTTTTGTACCGATGTTCTCCTTTTCCACAGTTTCTCCCTCCTTAATCCCTCATGTAGGGCACTATTATTATTATGCAACTCAGAACAATTCATCTATGTACTCTCTAGTTTTCAGGTGTCTTTATTCAATCTGGTATTAAGCAGGTTCCACCGTGAAAGATAGATTCTGATATGGCAAGGCACACACACGTACAGATTTAATAGCTAACAGCTGTTCATGTTGTTTTTATACAACTTCTAGTAAACACTGACAATGAAATTCAATATAGCTGAACGTAGAAGGATGCAAGTAGGGAAAAACAATCTGAGTTTTACATCTGCGGGAGAGGGCTCAGAGCTGACTCCCAACCAGATTGAGATCTTCAGCTTATAATAAATCCTTTAAAGAAAACATCAGCACGACACTGAACAGGAGCCAAATAAACAAACCAAATGTTCAGATTTATGTTAAAAGTAATAGAGAACTGTACTGGTTTCCGCTGGAGTGGAGTTAGATTCATAGAATCATAGAATCATAGAATCATAGAATGGTAGGGGTTGGAAGGGACCTCTAGAGATCATCTAGTCCAACCCCCCTGCTAAAGCAGGTTAGCCTAGAGCAGGTTGCACAGGAATGCATCCAGGCGGGTTTTGAATATCTCCAGAGAAGGAGACTCCACAACCTCTCTGGGCAGCCTGTTCCAGTGCTCTGTCACCCTCACAGTAAAGAAGTTCCTCCTCATGTTCAGGTGGAACT
>VZSC01009110.1:65166-140293 GCA_013398225.1 Steatornis caripensis
TGCAACCTCCTTGTTCATCCACGGAGGTGTCCTGCCTCCTTTGCTCGACTTCTTCCTCATCGGGATGCATTGATCCTGAGCTTGGAGGAAGCGGTTCTTGAATATTAACCAGCTCTATTTGGCCCCCCCTGCCTTCTAGAGCCCTAACCCAAGGGATTCATCCCAGTAGGTCTTTGAAGAGGGCAAAGTTAGCTTTCTTGAAGTCCAGGGTTCTAATCTTACTTGTAGCCCTGCTTCTTCCACGCTGGATCCTGAATTCCACCAAATTTCTTCCAGTAGATTGTATCGTACTACGTTTTTGATTTGTGATTAAAACAGTGTTGATAATACAATTGTTTTAGCTATTGCTGAACAGTGTTTACAGAGCATCAAGGGTTTTTTTGCTTCCCAGGTTGCTGCAGCAGCAAGTGGGCCTGGGGTAGGCAAGAGGCTGGGAGGGGACAGAGCCAGGACAGCTGACCTCAACTGACCAAAGGGATATCCCATAACCATATGACATCATGCTCAGCAATAAAAGCTGGGGGAAGAAGCAGGGACATTCGGAGTGATGACGTTTGTCTTCCCAAATAACCATCACATGTGATGGAGCCCTGCTTTCCTGGAGATGGCTGAACACCTGCCTGCCCATGCGAAGCAATGAACAAATTTCTTGTTTTGCCTTGCTTGAACATGCAGCTTTTGTTTCACCTATTAAACTGCCTTTATCTCAACCCACAAGTTTTCTCATGCCGACCGTTCTGATTCTCTTCTTCACTGTGAGGAAATGAGTGAGCGGCTGTATGGGACTGAGCTGCCTACCAGGGTTAACCTTGGTACAACACAACGTGTATTTCTTCATGAATACTGTGTGCTGTTCTTGTCCCCCTCACATTATTTAAAAGGAGCTGAGAAAAGATAGCAGAGAAGGAAAACAACAATGAAGCCACTTACAGAAGTTGCCTGAAGCCGGTTTCAGAATGGTTCCCATTACAAGGAACACCTGAAATTACTAGCCTCATATCCAGAGCCCAGCTGCAGGTGCATTGCAACAGAGATCTGTGAAACTGTGAAGAAGTGAACAAGCAACAAATACTCAGAGTTCACCAGCTCAAACCGGTGAACCAGTGGCAGGGTAAAAGTAAGCATGGCAGAAACACTCCCTGTGAAAGAGGAGGAGAGTCGGGGAATTCCTTGCAGCAGTGTGCACAAAGCTAGTAAGTTCACATGGGTTTAGAAAGGGATTGGACAAAGACGAAAATATCAAAGACACGATGTGGTTCAGGAAGTCTGTGAGCTGGAATACGTTAGAGCATGATCTAGGGAACTATCAAGTTGTGCTTGCTCTTCTGTTACACACTTCCTTGCACCTTACAGCTCAGACCAAGACTTGCATCCATTTCCACTTTTAAAGGGTTACAGAAAGCAGTTTCTTGGTTTGCCATCTGTGTAGTAACATCAGAGTGGTTTCCAACAGAAATACTCATTTGCAGGATGCTCAAAAATCCATCTATAACAAGCTTCTACCTAATGCAAGAACCTCAAGAAACTAAATGGATTAGTCAGGTTGCTGCTGTTTATGGGGAAGCATTGGTGAGCACAGTACTTTGCAGACAGGCTAATACCTCATCCTGCAGATCTTCAAAACAGAATGTAGACAAGGAAGATGGTGCACATGAAGCAGAACAACCTAGTGCTTGGCAATGCCTTGTGACTTCCCAGGACGCTTTTGTTGTGTGTCCCAAACCACAGATATACCTACAGTGAAATCCCATGGAGGAAAGGATAACCAAAACAAGGAGAGTGTTAAGCAAAAAGAATATCCAAGGCATATCAGGAAAGTTAACGCAGCACACCAGGGAAGAATCAGAAGGGGTGAATGTTATCAACAAGGCTGTGCCAAGGAAATATAACTGCTAACGGAAATACAGCTTTCATTTGGGGGGATGAGAGAAAATTGAAAGGGAACTTTTAGCTCCTGGTTCTTCCAAAAATATCTGAAACAAACCCCACAGCTAAACATGTGCAAATAAAATGTTTTTCTGGAGGCCTCTCAGTTCAATAGCTCTCGAGAAACTGAACTGGCCTATCTAATTTATTAGCCTATTAACCCCAAGAAACTAGCTTCTATGGAGCCCTAGCAACAAACAACCACTAAGAGAGGGTCTTTGCTTACATACGTCTTTTGCGCTCAGGGCCTCCCTGGTGTGTCTGTACATCAGACACACTAACAGCAATAAACTGCCTTCCTCTTGCCAAAGCCCAGGTACAAAAAACACGGAGAAGAGCCCTCCGTGCAACAGAGAGGCTCTTACCTGGAAGGAAGATTCCCAGAGACAGATGAGAGAAGCAAACTGTGACAGCCGCTTGATAAACAGACATCACCCTAAATCCCATTAATTAGTTTAATTTATAGTCTCGAGGAATGCTACACAGTGGCAGGAATGCTGTACTGCAGTGCACAGTAAATGGCAAATTGCAGCTAATTGCTAGTGGGCATTTTTCATTCCTCTTCATCATAGATCTGAGTGGATGAAAAGCGTTGTTATTTCCCTGACTATAACAGAGCACCGAGGCTAATACCTTAGAAAATGCTCGAACGGCTTAAACGAAGAGGACTTTAACCCTGTAGCCCACAACAAGCCTGGAGACTGACCACGAGTTAGTGCAAAACAGAGATTCAGATGGGTTGGAAGTTTGAAGATTTATTTATTTATTCATTGTTTTGATATTGATTCAAACTGTATTTCATATGGAACTTTCTAAATTCAGAAGACCAGTGTAAACACTCAAACAGTAGATTTTCTTTGTCCCATCTTTCATCTGATTAAGCTGAAAGACTGTCAAGACTGGAAGTTAGAGTGAAATAAGTTTGGGTTTGATTTATAGGCACAACAGCTTCTGTAGGCTATTTTTGGTATTTTCCTACACTGAAGAGTGTTGGGGGAGTGACAGTTTAGACTGCTCTAAAAGCACACAAATGGGCTCTCGGTGTGGGATGAAGCATCCCTTTGGAGAGCTAATTGAAAGAAACGGTTCCACAATAGCTGTTCAAGGCCAGATCTCTATTGGAGACAGTTTGGCCTAAACAACTGTTGACAAAGCAACCAATATCCGAATCAGCTGCTTGAGCCAGCCTCTGGCACCCCCTGCTCTCTGCCTTGCTCCGGCTGGAACAGAGAAATCCCAGGGCCTTGTGTGGTGCAGCGGTTCCCGGTGCGGCATCCCTACGCTCCCAGCTCACAAACCAGCTGGTTCTGGAAATGTAGCACGCCGGTGGTTGGTTTTGGTGTATCAGAAAGTCCTAGAGTGAATCTCAAACCCGTAATTCTTGCAGGCTGACAATGGAATTATTTGAGACTTAGCATCTATTGTTTCCAGCTATTGCATAGCTGGAAATTGCTTAAAAAGGAGGCATAAATCTACACGTGTTTAGAGATTTAGTTGCTCACTTGGATGCTTGCAAAGCCTGCAAATTGGGTGCTGTTTGTACTGATTTAAACTTCTTTTAACACAATAGAACTAGCTCTCTGCGGGAGAATGAGTGTCCTCTTCATTTCAACAGGGCCAGCACAGTTAGCTAAGTCAAAGCAAAATAATCAGGGCATTTTGTCTGCAAAACTCCTTATTAAAGGATGTTGATGGATAAGCAAAAAATATTAAGGGGGAGAAAGGAAGAATATTGCTCCACATAGGAATTATTTTTTTCCAGGCTCAGAATTCAGGTCCTTTAATTTACAGTGATGTGTAATGTCATGTCCATCTAAAAATAAATAATATAAACCTACATCAGATTAGTAGTCTTTAAATTTTCTGTGTAAATTGGATCAGATTTGATCTGGAATTCACTGACACAAGCAGTGAACTCCGAAATGCTCTTTTCATCCGAATGTTGTCCGGAGAAGAACTGCACTCAAATTATTTTCACTGTTTGGGCCAACATAAATGTCAAAAGAAGGAACATGCAAAGGAACACATGAATTAATACAATTTTTTTTATTCTGGTGATTTAAAATACTAACGATATAGGTAGCAGCTATTTTAAGAATGGAATATACACATTTCCATCTACGTCTTTCCCAAACTACTTTTTTAACTGCACCTGAGTCTTTGCAGTTCTCTCCACAAACTACAAATGTAATTAATTGATTGTGGACTGTATTAAACTACTTGAGCAGGGGACATCACATGTGCAGCTGTCAGCTGCAAAACTCAGTTCTGTCCCTCAGAGCTTTGTCTTCCACATTTACATTATGCTGCACCTGGAAGACATTTTTCACCATTACCAGACACATACAAACAGTAGCTTGAAAGCATAAACAAACATACAGAGGGGCTACTCATTAAGACTCAAGTGTCGATTACAGACAGTCCTCAGCATCAGATATACAGCAAAGGATGACTTTTCTTCCATTTTATTAATTCTGTGAAAGTCTGCAAGTCTCCTGCCTAAAATCAGTTAAGGCTCTAATTTTCACTTCTATATCTATCTCATTCAATTACAACCAAATGTTACCTATTTGATGACTGAACATATTCCCCATGAGATACTGATGATCATTTAATATATCATGCACAAATACATTGCTCTGCATCCTGCCCAGTGGACTACACAGACACCATTTGCATACTTGTTAGCACTGAGGAGTGTCAAAATTTTTCCATTTGTTCAGCAGCTGAAAATGTATGGCAGTAACTCAGCCAGATTCTGCCTGCTGTCAGAAACAGATGACAATGAATGAATGAGTGACAATGGGTGACATTATTTTCCTTTTCTTGCATACTGATGGTCATCAAGCATAAAATCACAAGTTTCGGTTAATCTGGGACTTCTGAAAGTCTGCTGAAAGCTGCTTTAAATGAGTGCTGAAGAGACAAGGAGTAACCAACTGTTTGTGGATCCAATTGCCTAATAACAGGGGACAAAACCCGGGGATAAATAAGCAAGAAAGAAATGTTTTAAACAAATAATAATTTTTTAAAAATCTAAGAAAAGAGTAGAACTCTGGATTGGAACTGTATTCTACCCTGTTTGGTTAATGCATTTTGGCACTGATTTACAGTCCTATGTCCTCGGTCAGCACTAATATTTAAATTAATATAATTCATTAAACTATGGGTAAAAGCTGAGGAATGCTCATTATTTAGACCAGAAGACTGGTTCAAATACTTTTCATACAGAGATTGTTTTAGCCCCTGAGATAACCTGTCTTGACTCTGAAAACCATTTTTTCCTCAGTTTTGTTCTAAATTTGCAGTGCCTTCCTCTCTTTATTTCATCATTGTAGTTATTCTTATTCTGGAACTGCATTATTCGTTGAAAAAAAAATTAACCCTAATTTTCTTTTAAAGTAATTTTTCTTTTAAACACAGAGATATTCTTTAAAAGTGGTTATAATTCAGGGTTTCACATCTCAATCCAAACTACTGGTTTAAAAATTGTCATGTTCATCACAAAACCTAGATGACATTTTTCAAAGTGCTTCAGACACTATGAGAACTTTAAAGTATGTCATGCTGACTAAAATAGGCACATTTCTTTACATAATTCTTAAGCTCTTCATATATCCTACACCATGTTGCTATCCAAAAGCCATGCTTGAACTTAAACTTGTATATGCGCCCCCGCATTCAATATAGTAAGCAGCCCTTTTGCAACTTATCTGAACCCAATTTTTAAAGCCACTCAGCACTGTCATTCCCTTTTTGTAGACAGTGAAACACAGTCAGAGGGTGCAGTGTCATAACTGGTTAAGTCAAAGTAAATTTGTGCTACCCATGAGTGGAGGGCTCCTTAATTTCTTTTTTCACTCCAGGTTGCATATTCTTGGGCTTAGAGGGTCACAGAGGGATAGAATCACTAACTCATCTGGCTGAAAACTAGCCAAGAAAAGAACTGAGGGTAAACAAAAATTGAGACATGAAGTATCTTTTTAGTATATATTAGTGCTTTACACAATGAAACCTCTAAGAGATACAGATTCCCCACGGGCTGACAGCATACAAACCAGATCCCATGATAACACAACCCATGCACACTGCTGCTGTGCATGGGCTTGTATATCAGCTGTACTATCCAAACATTACCACAGCATAAATGTTTAATAACGGAGTGAGACGGTGATTGATATAACTAGAAAGAAAATCCAGTCGTGTATTGACTGCTCTATTCCACTTCCCCTGCAGCCTAACTCTGTGACTTAATGAGACAAAAGGAGTACATTAAATTCATGCTGATAACAAAAAAAAAACCAAAGCAGGGATCTTTTGGTAATTCTAGGAACCATCTGTAAAGGTTAGTTGGCTTAGAGCAGCAGTAAGCCAAAATCTTTATGGGGAAAATATGTAATGATGTAATGTGGTCATCCCAAATGCATAGTTATAAAAACTTTATAGCACACCACATTTTGCAAGGCACTATAAAGATTTTATGGCCGTGCATTTGGGACGAGTGCTTTGCTTATGAGTGATGGAGCCACCAGTAACTTCTGCTAGTCTTTGCCTCAGAAGTGGCACAGAACATAAACATTTTTATAGCACTTCACACTATTTATCTCATGTAGTAATTTGGGGGTGGACCCTTTAAGTTCCCCTTTTTTTTTTTTTTTGTCCCTGTTGGAAGAGCAGTGATTAGAAGCAATGTTATATGAGGAGTAGCAGAACCCATTTCTGTCAACAACACCCTTCAGCAGCCATTTATGCAATGAAGTTGTGTCAATTCAATTTGTACAGTTGAAATGTGACTTGCAGATGCCAGTGGTATTGCCATTACCATAGATGTGCTGGGTGTGTGCTCAGGAGGAGTAAGGAAGTCAGCAGTGGCCACTGTCCTGGCAGACTTAACATCCCTCTTCTACCACAGTCTCTGCACCTCTGCGAACATGTTGCAAAATGGATTCTAAACCATTCTTCTGCGTTCCTTTTGACAAGCTCTACATTTGTGAGTTTTTTGTATATCAAGTTATCCAGCCAATATACAGCACAGTTGCTATGATAAAATTGCCCCTGTACAAATTTGGGCCCCACAGCTGCACAGTAACCTTAATAGAAGGCAATTAGCCTTTGTCCCCTTGCCCACCTTACACGGGGCAATGTTATCCAACAGCCACTTCCTCAGAGAACTACTTGAAACAAAATGCTGCTAAATATACCCAGGAATTCATTTTACGTGTTAAAAGGGAGCTTGAACCCACCTACAAAGAAGTGCTTGGGAAGTTAGCCAGTCTGGAGGCCACCACCGAGATTCTGCAGCGGATTACTTGAAGCAAACAAAGCTAAGGCTCTAGAATTCAAAGCAAGTATGATTTTCTGAAATTACTTCTTTTTTTCTTTTATGCTTGTGTGCTGTGTTTGTCTCTCTTGTATTCAATCATACTGATGAGCTTCTCTGGGGGCCAGGATTCGGGACGCATTTTTCTGCTTCTTCCATGTGTCCTTAGATACAGGCAATTTGGCTACAAACTGGTCACAGCATGTTAGTCTAGCTAGGCATCCTGAATAGGGAAAATCAGCAGCCAGACAAGGTCTACCTGACCCTTTTTTCAAAAATGGGGTTTACTTGATTTTTAAGAGTTTGGTATTCTTTCTTCTCCACAATCTGGTCAAACTATCCACCGGTAAAGACAGACTCTTTTGAATTGCATGCACTTCCTGTCATATCACTCTCTTTGACTGCTGGGAGCTGCTGCCAGTTTTACCATTTCTGAATATTGAGGATTCTGTTTGTGAAAACAACTATTTGAAAAAGAAGTTGCAGCTTGTACACTTCTGCTACATCTATAATTTATGCATTGCTGTACGTATATATGTATAAAACATATTTTAGTACTTCAATTAAGGAAACAAGGTGCAGAACAGTTTGAACAGCAAATGTTTTTCAACCTACAGAGAGATGGGAGGGTGCACTCATCAAACAGAGTGTATATTCTGTGATAAGATTAGAGGACTATAAAAGACTACAAAAAGAGTAAAAAAGAACAAGAATAACAGGAAAACCAAGACCAAGTAGTTCATACTGAGCAAGAGCAACATACAAAATATGAAAAAGAACCAAAGCAAATTAGTTAAGACTCTGTCACGTGACGTATTTTTCTTCTTCTGGAGAGTACAATTTTGATGTAGAAATTACGGCACAAGAAATTATGACATTTCCCCCCACAGACCAGCATTCTGTGCACTCTGCTTTAGAGAGGAAAAAAAACAGTCTGCTTTCTGCCTCTGCTCACATACCAACAGCGGCAAAGACACAGGGAGCTGATTTTTATTTCCTGTTTTCATGCATCAACAGAGCTGTTTAATAGGTTTCAGTCACCTCAGGAAAACTGCAGAAAACATAGGGCTTTACAGGTGGGAGTGAGGTCCAGTTCAAAGATAGTAGACTTGCTATGGTATAACTGAAGGTTTAATTCGGCCCATTGAGCGCTCCATTACTGGCAATTACATGGGAGAAGAAAAGAATGCAGTGTGAACTTGAAGTTCAGGTTATGTTCATGGGGGCTGACAGGCAGGAACAAAATTAAGTCTTTTTCATTGCTCACAGAAGACATTTGATATGAAAATAATTTAGAGATGATAGGCAGGGAACCTCACAGTCCCATATTTAGAATCATTTTTCAGCATAGATCTGCACTTTAAACTGCTGCCAAGTAATCAAAGGATTTGGGAGCATTGGATTATACTGCTACCTGATGCTATTACCTTTCTGCCAGAAAGCATCAATTTATGTTACTGAAAAGGAGGAAAAGCAAACAAACAAAAGAAGCCAGATGAAAAGATGAACAAATTGTGCGATCTTTTCACACAGTGGCATGATCTAAGGGGAACTCACAGCATCTGACTTTGCAAACTAGGGTTAGTGGAGTCCAGAGCCACCTGCACTGGCAATGTAGGGCTCATCAAATGCTTTGGGAGGTGTTCCTGAAAACTGTACATATGTCTTGTGCAACACTGAAACGAGTGCTTCGTGCCTCACCTTGGACACTTTCCTGGATGTTTAACCTCCCTCCGTAATAACCTGAAAGCTTCGGCACTGGGAGTCAACTCGATCAGAGATGAATAAACGATGTTGGGGGAAGATGTCTGTTAATCACTAACCATACATCTTTCAGAGCTGTATATGGGTTGTGCATGGGTCTTGCATAGCAGAGCCTAGCGTAAAAAGGAGGAGCCTCTTTCATACAACCCATTACGGCCCTAGCAGCACCTAAGCCAATTCAACAAGGGGACCCAGCATATGGGTAATTTGAGCAAGACAATATTTAGAAATAAAGTTAGAAGGCAAAAAGATGGGAGAACACAGAGACTTTCTAAGCGGCCTGGGAGAGTCAGTCAGGCTCTCGCACCTATACAGACACTCTTTCTCAGTGGCTGGCAGTGGATTCTGCTGTGTTGCTTTCAGGGAAGCTTATCTAGCTTTGCTCGCAGTGAAGCTGAGATTAGACTGGACAAAATATTCATGTGGCTTTTTCAAAAAACCTTTTCTGTACTGCTTTTCTCTCTGCTAAATGACAATGGTTCTGTATGAAGAAGGATGCTGGTCAAAAATCGCAGTGTTTCAGAAGTGAGGAATTGCAAGTGCCTGAAATCTAGTTGGAAATATAGATTGTGAGGAGTAACCTTACATGCTTGTCCTGGAGAAGAAAGCAAGGGGCTTGGTTAGGGTTGGATTTTTATCTTAGCATAACTTGAATGCATTAGTTCCCTTCAGGTTAAAAAACACCAAACACCTTTTCAGCTATGCAGACAAGCCTACAAGCAACAGAGATATATCACTGAAATCACAAATGTGTCTAAGAGCTCCTTCCACAGCAATGAGCACAGCAGTAAATCAGTCATCTCTAGGTGCTCAAGCACACTATGACAGGAGGTGAGAGCATCATGTATGCCAACACCCAGAAACATGGCACCCACTAACATTTTCTTTTTAAATGGGCATCTAACGTGCTTTTCAAGACCCATTGGGTATAAAACGAACCACAGACACCCACAGCTCATTACCATGCTTTTATCTGTACATGGTTCAACATGGAGCACCCTTGGCTTGCCACTGGGATTCTGCAAATGCTGTAAAACAGATTGAGCAAATTAAGCACAACACTTAAAGAGATTGATAAGACATGAAGATATTTCTCAAAAAAAAAATTTTAAGTGCTTTGATTGTTCAACCCTCATCTGTATTCAGATTGCTGCTAAAAACTAGAAGTCTGAGTTCGGCAATGGGATTGGCGATGCTCAGTGCAAGCCTTCCTTGATGTTCAAGGTGGATGACTTGCTGACCTGCAGTGCAGACCTCTGCCTTTCCGTTATCCTTGCATATTAGTTTAAACTGATTATTTCTCTGATAACATCCTGCTTAACTCGCCAACAGAGGAGACATTTGTCTATTATTACTTTGCCATTCAGAAATATGCATTTAAAAGAAGAAAGAAGACTGTCAGAACAAAAGGGAGAATGTGTGGATTCCAAATTTGAAAACTTCTGTAAATATTCCCATTAATCTCGTGATTTAAACCAACGTGTTTTCTTCCCTCATAAACAAAGTTGAATTAAAATACTGCTAATTTTGCTCAAGTAGGTCTAACATCCTTATATTCTATCTTCTCGTTGTACATGATAGGGAACTGAAAAAGATTGGGAAGATGAGAAAGAGTTAGCTATGTGTTGCCAAGCTGAGTAATGATATAGTTAGGATACAATTGCATCCCAGCACTTCAAACTAGCCTGTGAAATCCAGGTCTTGTATTGAGTCCAGACTTGAGATGTGGCTGGTTTGGGATCCATTGTCTCCCTTTTGCAGGGCATAGAGTAGAAAGAGTTATGGAGCATAACATGAGGGCAAATAAGAAAAACAAGCTAATATTTTGAAAGATCAAATGAAAGTTACTAAGAAAATTATCCTGACAATGGAAAATTGTCTCCCAACGGGAAGGGGTAGAAGCCCTTTCTTTTGAGCCAGTCAACCTGCTCACAACTGATGTTGAAGAGATATAATCTTGCATTGACAGATCAATGGGCTACATGACCCACTGGGTCTAAAATACTGGTCTATGGGCCAGTGTTTTCCTTCTGCTCACTAGTATAAATGTCCGAAATTTCAGATTGGCACTCTTGTAACTGAGGAGACAGGGGCCCTGTAATTCTCTGAGATTCTCCTGGATACTGAGCTCACATCAGTTTGCCACAGCTCTTCCTCCACTGTGGATTGAGCTAGGCCAAAGTGTCCCTCATCAGCTTCAAGCAACAGGGACAAACCCCTCCAGTGGCTCCAGGCAGAAGGTTCTGAGCTCCCCTCAGGTTACTGAAATTGACATGGCTCTCCAAATATCCACGTGATATTACATAAAATAATTCAAATTTGCAGTGGAATACCAAAGGTGAGTTTCAATTTGCCTGTGCCATTTCCTCACCATAAAGACTAAAATTTTCTACTTGGCCCTTTGTGATCCCTCAGAGGTACAGATATAGGTATCCTTCCAGTGTTTCAACAGTACCTATTTATGAGAGAGAAATTACCTTTATCTCTTGCTTAACATCAATGAGTATCGGGAACTAAGAATAGTTCTTTCACAAGATGGTTCAAGACAATGGTTATATTAACTTTGGAAGTAAATATCCTATGAAAACAACAAACAGTGGGCACAGTATCAAACAAAAAAGAATCAAATAGAATTTTTAATTGGCCTGCTATGCTTTTAATATGGCAAATCACCCTGAAATGTAGAGAACCAAACAGTAACAGCACTATGATTAAAGAAAAGTAGTTCGCATTTCAAATACTACCAACCGAGAAAAAAAACATAAGCTAGGACATGTGGGCTCTTCCTGGTTTTCTCTTGAAAAAGTATCACCAGATCTTTAGCTTCTACCCAGTGACAAGTCATAAATGAACAGATAAAGTGATTCATCTTGCTGTCTTATCCGAAGGAAAACATTTCCTAACAAATCACAGAGCCAAAGATGAAAACCCTGAGGCTATATCTGTATCTATACTAGTAAAGGAAACATTCCAGGGCCTGTTTTCTGGCTCTGAGATCAGCTGACACAACGCAGTCCTGTCTCTTCTACTAAGTCCTCTTAGCCTCCAAAACAGGGTCATCCAAACTGCCATAGCAAGTACAGTCCCTGGCATGTGTAAGCCCCATGCTGTGCCTGGCAACTGAGAAAATGCTAGTTGTTCTGGGCAAAAAACGTGCTAGGGACTATTCCAGCAAGTGCCTGGGAATGTTATGGTATTAATTCAGTAGCATAGGTGCAGCCTAAGTCTCAATTATCCGAGCTAGATCTAAATCTATAGAAGTAACAGCAAGGCAAGGAGTTAGATCTGGGACTTTTATACATGGGAGTATCTTTAAACTGAGTGTCTGACTCATTACGAAAAGGACACTCACTGTGAAAGTCACAGTAGGATTAAAAATCCTGACTTTTGAGAGATGTTCAGATCTGTGTTATCTGGGTCTGAGATTATGGTTAAAGTACATCTCAAACTGAAACACTCTACTGACATTAGTCTTGAGTAATAAGTATAAGGTACTTTCCCCCTGTAACCACAACTGTAAATATTAATGTTAAGAGACCATTTTTACAGTGCTGCTTCGGTACAATGAACCGATACAGAATTTATTGTACCTGAAGAACTGCCTCTGAAAATCTTAAAAGAAGCATGAAACTGACCTTAAATAGCCTCTTGCTTATGAATGATAACACCACCGAGTCCTTGTATCCTAGCCTGCAAAATTACAGAGGTAGACTGAAGCACATAGCACCAGTACAGAGTTATTGCAAACTGCCTCTGATTAGGTAGTCCGGTCTACATCCAAACATTTAATCAAATGCTGAGCAAAAGATCAAAGGGAATTAGATATGTATAACTCTGAAAGAAAGATCGGATTTCTTTCCTCTTTGCCTTCTGTGATCCCCAATTCCTTTTAAACCAGTAGGAATTCCAGAAGACTCTGCCAGAAACAAGAGCTGGCTCTGTCTGTGCTCCTGAGCTTCAAAAAGAAGCCCCTCTCAAAGTTCAAAATCTATGCAGTTCTTAGAAATCTGTATATTCATCATGTTCTTAAAGTTAAACCTACTCAGCGGGCAAAGCACCTTACTCAGCCACTCAAGAGAAAAACAACTCACACAGAGTAAATAATCAGGAGCAAAGTGAACGGTGGAGCATAGCAGCTGCTAAGCACAGTCCCAGTCAGGGTGCCAGATTGTTTTAGTCTCTCCCAAGACCCGTGGCTCCCCTTAACTCCAGGGACACAGCTGCAGCTCGTATTGCTCCCACAGTTGTTGCAGTCATGGGCATCATCCCTGCAATGACTCCTACTTCTGCAAAAGGTTATGCATGAGCAAAGGGCTGCAAGGCCATCTGTTTCTCCCTTGGGAAGAATGCAATTTCACTTCTCCTTAATGCAATAGCATTAGCATAATCTTGTAGAGAGGACTATCAATAAAGATAGGAGCAAGCACCCTGCCCAAGCCAATATTATGCAAGGTAAAAGTACCGTCCTTATGACAAAAAGCCCAGAGGCAGAACACTGGCTGAAGGACGGACCAAGGTCTCAAGAGCACAGCAGCTGGAAAGTTTAGGAGAAGTCTCATAAGAGTTCTTCTCAGTCACTGGGCCACATTTCCTGCCTTGTTTTTCCTCTGCCTATTTGCACTACAAATCCAAGGTCTGAAATTTAAATGGCTACTTGACATCTCTGTTTTAAGCCATTTCACCTCAATGGACTTCCTTTGGCTTTGGTTGTTTACCAAAGCTCTGACCCTTGAACTTTATTTCCTTACTAATCTTATCTTTTACAGAATTCTAGGAGGCTGGCATACGGATCAGTGTCACCAGAGTGACTGAACAAGGTAAACTTAATAATCCAGTCTGTGTTTTTACATATTTACGTAGGGGGGTGAAGCAAATGCAGGAAGTAATCTGTGTTTGATCTTAAAGGACAAAAGAACATGCCGTCCTGATTTTGCTAGATGGAGTCCTTCTACTTTCTCTAACAGTGTCCTTATTGCAAAATTCTAGAAGTGATATAATAAGCATTATTGGAAAGATACATGGATAATTTGTTTCAAGGCAATAGCTGTATCCTGGGCTAAATATAAACTTCGTAACAAAAGGCTGAGAAGTTATTTACTCAAATAAAAGTTATTGACAGGTTAAAGTAAGTATCTTTAAACTTCCTTTCCTTTATTCTGAAATATTTCTGCCTCTAAATATGCCTCCTCTGCTTCTGCTTCACGAACATTGAAATAATCTTGTTTCTGCTCCTGATCACAGCTGACAGAAGCAGTGGAAACAGAGAAAATGTTAGGACTGGTAGTACAGAGGAATAAGGCAACATTATGCCTCCTTCCTGTCCCTGTTCCTATAGACCTAACTTCTGTTCTCTTCCCATTTACTGAAGGTTAAAATGAGAAAAGTCAACACCTGTCACCAAAAATAAAGTGTCAAGAAAACAGTGGAAGCTCTATCTATGTTTGTAAAGAATTCAGATTAAGAAGTCAAGGTGGGAGGGCAAGGAGGAACTTTCCTCCAAGGCAAAACTTAAACGCCAGTATAGATTATCAGTTAAAGCTGTGTTATTTTGTGCTCATTCCTATGCCAAAAAATCCAAGTACAGGCTTAATTATAGTAACAAAAACATGGATAGAGGATAGGTTGCCAGTGTTATTTTCTTCAGGGAATTGCTATAAGCAGTATAAGCAATCTCTTTTTGCTGATAAATCTGCACCTATATTAGACCATTTTGTCAGCATAGTTATAACAGCAAACCTGTCCCACTGTTGGGTAAGACCTACTTTGGAAATCAGAGGACAGAGAAATGCTTATTTATTTGCCAAAGAAAGAGCGGAGAAAATACTTACGTTGATCCGTGCGTTTAAGAAATGTTCAGCCCTTATGCCACATACATGAGTTGTGTCTGCAATCATTATTTACGTGTGTTAACATACAGCCTCTGTCTTTTTTCCTGTAGCCATATTCTCTAAATTCAAGGATAGTCCTGTAATCAGGCAGACACCAAGGGGCAGGTTGTGCGGCTGAGTTTTACACGCTGTGCTATAGGCTTATATTGGAGAAGAATCTGGTAATTTTATAAGTGTACCAAATTTGCAATAGGCAAAAGCAAGGCTAAAACTTATTATTTGGTCAGGCAACGTGAAGGCAACTGAACTGGCCATGTTGGTGTCCATCTGCTCTGGACATGATGCTATAGGTATGAGGGGCTGCTGTGAAACACTGTCTACATCACAAAATCACAGACAGGAATGTCGTTGTGCTTCGTGTTCACCAAGTCCTCTAATGACTGCCATCTTCTGAACCAGAAGGCATTGAGAGATTTGATACCATGTCTAAACCACAACTGGGCACTTATTTTTCTAAATTCTCTATACGCTCACTGAGAAGTATTATCAAAACAGAAATAAAGGACTTGCATAATCACTACCAGGTTATTTCCAAAAAAGCATATACTGATTGTTCAAATAATTACCATACGTTGGCTTTTATAATTTCTTTCCTAGAGAATTTCCTTATCTCCACTAATACCTCTTTCTAATCGTTAC
This sequence comes from Steatornis caripensis, assembly GCA_013398225.1. Taxonomy (NCBI): domain Eukaryota; kingdom Metazoa; phylum Chordata; class Aves; order Caprimulgiformes; family Steatornithidae; genus Steatornis; species Steatornis caripensis. The sequence continues at coordinate 80,704 of VZSC01009110.1, forward strand.
CAGCAGTGCTCCCACTGCCCATGTCTTCAGTTCCTCTCCTTTTTTCTCACTCTGTGAGAAAATGTCTCCCAGCCCCAGAACTCACAAAGTACTTCCCTGTAAATCATCCCTAATTTCATAATGAGAGAGATACAGCATGACAGCATAGGAAAGGGAGCTAGAAATTGAGAGCATGCGAAATGCCAAGCTTAAGTCTTCATCCAAAACTAAAAAAGGGCTTTGGATTTGTGCTGTTTTTCAAAAAGCTCCCACCTTCATCTTTTAATTGTCCTTTGATTTCCAGAATTTTCTGCTGTTGGAAAAATACCCAAGATCAGAGCCAAAATAAAGCAAGAGCTGGTCCTAATGGCATGCTCAGCACTTCTGGAAACAGAAAGTCCCAAGAATCTGGGTTTGCAGTCAGCTTAGGTCGTTGGAAAACACATTCATATTTTTTAGGTGTTTTCCCAAAGTGAACTTCCAATGTTTTTGACATGTAAGCTTTACCAAAATAGGTACCTTTGTGTTTAACTGGAATCCTCATCAATTCATATGCAGCTTTTTTCATCATTACACAGTATTGTGGTATCCACACCACTTTTGCCTTTAAAGACACACAGCCCTCCTACGCTCCCTTAACAGAGATTATTGTAAGTGGAAAATTAAATGCCTGGTTCTACTAATTTACCACATATCCCACACAATAACTGTCAGGTTTCTATCCCACAAATTTTTACACACCTAAGAAAACCAGTTTCCTTGAATTATATGGAAGAAATGAGGTACTTAAAAGCTTGCATCTGCATGTTTTCAGAACCAGGTTGTTAGCCACACACTAACACGAGCTTTTTAGAGATTGTATAGGTAAGGAGATGGCCATTTGTCACTGACTTTTTCAGTGACAGGATGTCACTTGTATTATTTCATTTGCAGTAATATCTCCTTTCAAAATCTGCTTTCCTCGGGGAGGCTTGTTTTGAATCTCTCATTAGTTTTAAACTAAAGTTCATGTGTTTTAAACCAAAGAACATCTTCCTCTGCACTTACTGCCCCTCGTTGGCACATCTCTGTCCACAGTGGGGCACAAAGGAGCCCAACATGTTCCCTGCTGTCTGCAGCTGAGCCTGACGTGCCAGTGCAAACTCGTCCTTCCTGGCATGTGAACAGCAACAGCCAGGTGCCATCACATATCAATCCAGGTGTTTGGCCACTGCTGAGAGCAGGATGTGGGCACAGCCAGACCTCTAGCTGGACAGAGAGCAATCGATTTCATTTAATTTGGTGCTCCCATACCTCAGACAGGCAAGGAACAGCTCGCAGAGGAGTGGATGGCTTGGCGACAGTGATGTCTTAAACCACTGCAATTAGGTCTGCCCCAGCCAATCCGTCGGAGCACTGAGCTCCCTGTTTGACAGAATATCACTGTGCTGGAGAGTAAAATAAAAGAAAGCAGCACAAAACAATCAATTTGAGCTAAACTTTTCAAATCTGCATGAATCTCAAAGCAACATCTATCAAAGATTATTAGTGCCATAGTGAAGAACTAAAAATGTTACTGCTGGGATTTCTCAGTCAGTGCTGTCCTGCTTCCTTCTATCCATTGCCCTGTCCTAATATTTTAGTTTTGCAATTACAAAGCCTTACCTCATTAACCATATCCCATTTATCAAATCATTTTACCTTCCTAGTACAGCATTTCATCATCTTAATTCTATTGTCGTGTTATATTGTTTACTATCCTTTATCGGATTTGATGATTTTTATCCTAGTTCCCTGCCTTTCATTTCTATTATGTTACATTGTTTATGCACCGCACATGTATTGGCATTGTCCTCTGTAGACTACCTTGCATCCACACAATATTTAAGTGAGAAAAAATGCAAGGACAAGTAGAGTTTACACAAAGTTACCTTACAGATTCAGTAATTTTTGCTGAGCTAACTGAAGAGTTGTTAGTTTACAGCATCAATTCCCATATAAAACACAAAGGAAGACTTGTTTGTTGTCCTGGAAAGTTTTCTTTTAAATTATTAATCAACAATGTAGTTAGGATATTTTATAATGCATATATTATAAGGATATATTATAATGACAGTAAAAATTTGCACTTGAATCAGGTGGTTTCTTAGGAGCTTCTTACCCAGTTGTGCCACTCACATTTCATTCTTCAGGGGGGGTTTATTTCTTTTTAATGATTAGCAAGAGAATGATTCTTTCTGAAAACATTTAAAATTTTCCCATACCGCAACGAAATTACCTATTTTAAAATTATTGTGATGTTCTGGTACAGACGACCTTATCATAAAGAAATAATAGATGAGGCTTTCTTCAGGAAGAAGTTTCACACTCACAGACCCTCATCCTCATAAGGGTCTTGAACCACCCCAACAACTGCTGGAGGGACAGTACAGCAGGAAACAATCAATTCAGGAGGTTTCTGGAGTGCATCAATGATAACTTCCTGACACAGAAGAGGAGCTTTGCTGGACCGCGTGCATCAATACATACTGGGAACCAATTGGCTGGAAAGCAGCTTTGCAGAGAAGGACCCTGAGGTCCTGGTAGACAAGCTGTACATGAGTTAGCAAAGTGCCCTTACAGCAAAGGCGGCCAGTATCCTCCTGATCTGCACCCAGTTTGTACTTCCTTCTGTGCTCCAGATGTAAAGGTCAAAGTTCCTTCTCTAGTCAATGGAAAGAGGCTAATGTCTCCAGTGGCACATTTTATCTGCCTAAGCATGAGGGGCGTCTAAGTTAAAGCACAAGGCTGTAAGCCGAATTACGTAGAATGGAATTCATCTATTGATTTTTCTGCTGACTGAAGGCTACAATTCCAAATAACCTATTGAACAAGGGAATTTGATCAAAGTTCAAGTGTTGCATTTATCAGAGAATTATTATCAAACAACAGGATCTAGTACAAAGGTCTCATCCATGGCTGAGTTTATCATATCTTACTGCTATTCAACTGATGCACTTAACCTTAAGTAAATTGTGCATGTGTCTGAGTCAGTTAAGAGTATGGGATTACATGATGCAGAGCTTGTTTAATATTTGCTGTGATCAAAACTAAAGTCCAGGTCTCCATGCAAACATTCATTCCTGCCTACGTCTTCTTCCCTGTCCCCACCATGTTCTCTCTAGAGCACGTATGAACAAGCAGTAACCAACTCACTAACAAACACAGAAGAAAAAAATACTTTTTTTTTTTCACTAGGTATTGATTTTCCACTAGATGAGCAAGTTTGCGTTGGCTTGGAGCAAGATCAGAGGAAGCATAGAGCCAGCTAAACAGAGAGGTCAGGATTGCAAGGTAAGGAGCTGCAGGTAAAAGGGAGGAAAATGAGACAGAGAGAGAGGGGGGAACTGCCCTGGAGGCATCACTGAACCTCCAGTCTGGCTCAAGTCCCATCACATAGCTTTACCTTTAGCAGCCAGCAATCAAATTTCATAAAGCCCCCAGACATCAACAGATGACAAAAATAGATTCTCGGTCATGGACAAAGGAGAATACGGCACTGGAAAAATGAAAGCACAATGTAAGTTTTCTTTTTTAAGCACACAGACCACACAGCCCAATGTACACAGATATTCGCATCCAGGGGGACGCAGAAGAGCATACGATCAACGCTGACATCACTAACAGAACAGGGCAGGGCCCCATGTGATGTTGANTTTTTAAGCACACAGACCACGCAGCCCAATGTACACAGATATTCGCATCCAGGGGGACGCAGAAGAGCATACGATCAACGCTGACATCACTAACAGAACAGGGCAGGGCCCCATGTGATGTTGACAAGAGAAAAAGGCTGACCAAACAGGGGAGAACTTTTTTGATGTACGCAAACGAGTTGGCTTGATTATACCACGATGGAAAGAGTCTCAGCAGGGGAAGAAGTTGTTCTAATAGCTAGTGCTTCATTTCAGATTTACACTTGTTCCCACCAATATTGTTGAGCTTTAGGCAAAGTCCCACATAATAAAAATGGTTGCTGAGAACAAGATGCCGCACCAGGCAGTAGCTCTGGTCTGTATCTCTCNTAATGGAAAGAGTCTCAGCAGGGGAAGAAGTTGTTCTAATAGCTAGTGCTTCATTTCAGATTTACACTTGTTCCCACCAATATTGTTGAGCTTTAGGCAAAGTCCCACATAATAAAAAAGGTTGCTGAGAACAAGATGCCGCACCAGGCAGTAGCTCTGGTCTGTATCTCTCAGGCCTTCCAGCAACCAAAATTTGTCCTTCTCAGTGGTATCATGGCAAAAACATAAATTTATTCAAGCTATAAAAATGAAATGCTAAATAATTTTTTTAAAAAAAACAAAACCCACTAAAATAAAATGTCTGTTCATTTAATTCTAAACATAAACATTAAAAATCCAAATCTGAGAGTTGAATCACTCATGTTAAAGAGATAGAAATGCAAAATCTAGTAAGTCATTTTTGTTTCACTGCCTGCATAAACAGAACAGCATATTTTTTTAGTGTTTTGTCTATTCTCATGTATAACATGACCTGGGAAGAACCTAACAACTCTCTCCATTTTTCTCCTGATATTCAGGTGTTGATTCAAACATAAATTGTTCTTCAAACATTTATTCATCTATCGCGATGAAATGCACAGTTGTTACTGTTGAATTTTATTTTAAAAAAAAAACAACCTGTCATTGAATTTTTCACTCTTACAGGAAAATCATTGTATTCCAATTAAGTGCTATATAAAACTTTTGGAAAACCAGAGCTTTAAAAGTTATTAAAAAGGAAGTTTTCATTTGTAACAATGAAAGCAGCTTTCCCATTCAGCAAGAATGTCACTGAAAAACTACCAGCATCTTGATAAGATATGCTTTCTTGGATTCATGCATGCAGAAAAGCAGTGGGGATAGCTGAAGTTTCCTAGCTCATGTGTCTGTTTTATTTTTAGTCATTTGAGTGCTCCTGACATGGCTGTGTCTCACGCTAGTCAGTGCTCTCCTAGGTAATACACAGGCATGATTTGGAGGATAGTACATGCTTGGGACTGATCCACATAGGTGCTTTGAACACAATCAAACCATCTTGGGGCAGAAATGAGGTTAGACATGGCAAGAGGAGCCACGCCGTGAGGCACAGAGAATGGTTCCTGACCTGTTTCATCAAATCACAGAATCACAGAATCACAGAATGGTAGGGATTGGAAGGGACCTGCGGAGATCATCTAGTCCAACTCCCCTGTTAAAGCATGTGTGCCTTGAGCAGGGTGCACAGGAACACGTCCTGGTGGGTTTTGAATATCTCCAGAGAAGGAGACTCCACAACTTCTCTGGGCAGCCTTTGCCAGTGCTCAGTTACTCTCACCATGTTTACTTTAAAAAAACTTCAACTTCAAATAACATTTTGAAGTTCCTAGGCATCTACTTCTGAGCACTGCCCAAATTAGTGGGTGAGATAAACCTTTGATTTGACAACTATGTAATGTGCTCTCTTATGTTTTATTGCAGAGGTTTTCTTTGCAGGGTAAAGAGAAGGCAAGATGTTCAGTCATGCAAGAGATCTCCTCTGCAGAGTATTGCAATCGAAGCACCACAGAGCTGTAGAATTCATCCCCCATTTCTCATCCATCAAGCTGCCCCTTAGCCTTGAAGGTCTCTGTGATTTACAATGTCAGCCTTTTCTTTCTTGTATCTGATTTGCAGATCAAATACNGCCAGGGCTCTGGCACCCTCACAGTGATGTTTGTTGTTCTTCCTCATGTTCAGGTGGAACTGCCTGTGTTCCAGTTTGTGCACATTGCCCCTTCTTCTGTTGCTGGACACCACTTATTTGCTGGGCACAAATACTTTAGAAGTGGCCATAGTGGCTCTGGAAAGTATTTTTTAAAGTGACCAGCCTGCTCAGTGATATGTGTTTGAAACCTACATAAATCAAATAACTTCACTGTAGTGTCCCTTGCAAACCAGTCAGTGCCTGTACCTTGTGATGGATACTGCATACATAACATGAAGACGATCTCCAGCCAAAAATGATGGGGGGGGTTGGCCTTGATCTTCCTATTGTTATAATTTATTTATTTTAAGCATTTAGTCTAGCATCTGTTGGGGGCTGAGCGTTTCAGCTAAAGTTCACTTTCCTGAATTTAAGATTAGCAAACAAGAAAACCATCAAGGCAAAACCAAATAAGACAACTGCAGGTAAGAAAACACCAGATAACTATAATTATATTTGTTTGCTTGATTAGATTGCAAATGGGTGTTTTTGTCTCACCCAGCAATTCTGTGAAGTGAGTGAATCAATAAAAATAAATAAATGATGATATGGTAGAAAGGTATTATCTGCTGCGTGAGCATGGGAGGGGTGAAATGAACTTATTTCTATAAATCACATCAAACAAGTGCTAATAAAACTTTTAATAGCTCTATGCCTCTTTAACTTTTACTAATTATGTGCTGCTAGGCAACAGAATCTCAGAATTTTAAAAACATGTTCATGATTTTTAGGATCTTTTGGCAAACTACGTTTTAGTTTTCTGTATTTGTAAACCTAGGTACTTCATTACAGCCTCAGAGGGCCACTGAGATCCATGCAGTTCTCGCCAGGGTAGCCGGATTCTTAGACCCTTGGTTACGTCATCTCATGGAAATCTCAACTTGCATTAGGATCATAGAAAGATAAGGGTTTGAAGGGACCTCTAAAGTCCATCCAGTCCAACCACCCTCCAGGGAATAGACACATCTTCAACTAGATCAGATTGCTCAGAGCCCTGTCCAGCCTGATCTTGAATGTTTCCAGGAATGGGACTTTTACCACCTCTCTGGGCAACCTGCTCCAGTGTTTCACTACCCTGATTGTAAAAAATTTCTTCCTTATATCTAGTCTAAATCTACCCTCTTTTAGTTTCAAACCATTACCCTTTGTGCTATTGCAACAGGCCCTACTAAAAAGTCTGTCCTCATCTTTCTTATAAGACCCCTTTAAATTTTGACAGGCCACAATAAGGTGTTCCCAGAGCTTTCTCTTCTTCAGGCTGAACAATCCTAACTCTCTCCGCCTGTCCTCATAAGAGAGGTGTTCCATGCCTCTGATCATTTTTGTGGCCCTCCTCTGGACCCTCCCCAACAGGTCCATGCCTTTCCTGTGCTGAGGACTCCAGAGCTGTATGCAATACTCCAGGTGTGGTGTCACAACAGCAGAGCAGAGGGGTAGAATCATCTTCTTTGTTCTGCTTCTTTTGATGTAGCCCAGGATATGCTTAGGAAAAAGGCTCTAAGATTCACATTTGTGANATAAGCCCCCTTTAAATTTTGACAGGCCACAATAAGGTGTTCCCAGAGCTTTCTCTTCTTCAGGCTGAACAATCCTAACTCTCTCCGCCTGTCCTCATAAGAGAGGTGTTCCATGCCTCTGATCATTTTTGTGGCCCTCCTCTGGACCCTCCCCAACAGGTCCATGCCTTTCCTGTGCTGAGGACTCCAGAGCTGTATGCAATACTCCAGGTGTGGTGTCACAACAGCAGAGCAGAGGGGTAGAATCATCTTCTTTGTTCTGCTTCTTTTGATGTAGCCCAGGATATGCTTAGGAAAAAGGCTCTAAGATTCACATTTGTGAGGAGCATAGAAACACTTTCCTGTGATCCTTTCCAAAGAAAAGGAGGCAAAAAGAAAAGACCTCGTAGAGGCAACAACGTTTATGAACAAGTAATTCATAAAGTAATCAGGAAAAGGACTCATAATACAGGAAATGTGTTCATTCATAGTGAAACTATGAGGAATGAGTTTTGACGTCCATACAGTTATACAAGAAATGTAGTGAATACGCAGGAGAAGGAAGTCTTAAAGTGATTATACTTCTGATTTAATTGCTGAAAAAGACCTAGCGAACTAATTCACTTGGCTAGACCATAAGCATGGACAAGTATAGCTTCTGCAGGAGAAGTGTACAGCGAAAAAGAGCAGTAGATATTACCTTGCATCTGAAACACGAGTTTGGTGACAGCATATACAAAATAATAGGCAAGCAGAACTATCCAGGTGATTAAGAACAACAGACTTGAAGAAGGTAAATCTTAAGAAATCCTGAGAACTGATAGCTAAGGTCCATGAAATCTGACTTTCCTTAAAGAAAAGGAAAAGATCTCAGTGTAGAAAACAGAATAAACCCAACAAGGGTAGGTAGATAAAGGGCCAGTACTTCAGTGATCTTAAAATAAAATTACATGGAAACTGTAAATTAGGCAGAACTAATGCAGATGAGTTAAAAGTAAGAGCACACACAGATAAAAGGAAAAAAGCGTAAAGACCAAGGTCCAAAATGAGCTATCACTAGCAAGAGAAAACAAGCATATTGAAATGGAAGCCCAGGGAAAGTTTTCCTGCTCTGTGGTAAGTAGGCAGTTACAGTTCAACGGTGCCAAGAAAGAAAAAAATGCCACTCTCATGTCAGGCGGTTGGTATGACTGGCACCAGTGACAAAGGAGTAAGAATTCAGATGCAGTAGAGGAAGAATAGACTAGAAAATGCTTTGATAAGTAAGTTATCTGTTTTCATATCAGTTGGCCCTAATGAATTTCACTCTCATGTGTGAAAAAGAAGTATCTGAACAACCTCAGAAGCATTAGCAGTTGTCACTGAGCGGTCATGGAGGATGGAGAGATATTCCAGGAAATAAGGCAAATGCAATGCTGACATTCTTCTTTCTTAAAACAACAACAACAAAAAAAAAAACCTGAAGGGAATAATCAGTCTGTAAGCCAGTAGAAAATAACAATGAGATAAATAGCAGTCAAGAACAAATCAATTCAAGATAATCTCCTCTCTTCCAGTGACAGAGTAATGGTTCTCACAGACAGGGGAGAAGCACTACCTTTGAAATACTTTGATTTCAGTACGGCTTTTGGCACTGCCTTGCATGAGTCTCATAAGCAAGCACAGATTATAAGGTGCACAACCACACAAGAGGCGCATCTAATGGGTTCCCTAGGGGTCTGCCCTGGGTCTTATGCTTGCACAACTTAATGCTTGCACTGATGGTTTGGATGAAGGAATACATACTAGATGTGCCACAGGAAGGGTTGCAAACACACCAGAGGACAGGATTAGAATTCTAAAGCCTCTTAACAAATACAAAAAAATTATCAGGAAGAAAAAAGATGCACCGCAGTCAGGACAAATAAATAAAAGTCTGTGTTTAAGAATAATCCACTGCATAAATACCGAGTGTACAATAACCATTTCAGCAGTCACCATGGAGAAAAGGATTTGGAGTTATGAATTACCATCTGAACCTGAATCAACAACGTCACGAAGTCATAAAAGGCGGCAAATAGCGTGCATAAACTAAAGGCAAATAAGATCTATAAGCATGAGTATCAGCTATCAGCATGGACGAATGCTTCTGTTAAGCTACGGTAATACAGTAAAGCACAAGTACAGCACAGAGGAGGACTTTGTCATATCTTCCCACTGGAGGATTTAAGCATAAATTAGGCAAGCACCTGTCAGGAACTGTACAGCTATGGTTGATTCCGCCTTTGGGCAGGCAATTGGACTCCATGGCTTTTCAAAGTCCTCTCAGCCTTACCACTTATGAGTTCTGTCATCAGTGAAACTCTCCAGAAGAGCTTAGCATTGTAGCGGCAGCACTGCCTTCACCTATACTTCCCTGGTGTTAGGAGGGCAGCAGTGAGTGCCAAGTGCCTTCCTCTGAACAGCACACACAGCGCAATGATCCCTTTTCTCCTCTCTCTGCAGGCTGCGGTTTTAGAAGCGAACTCCACTCAAATATAGAACCTATGGTGTAGTGTTTTGACCTTTTGAAATTGAGTGACAAGAATATATATCCTGAGTTTGTAAAAAAAACTACTTTCCTTGCGTTTTTGTCTCAGGATTTGGGAGGGAGGAGGGAGAAATCAGAGCAGCATGGCATCTGTTCAGAGACACCAAAGAAACATCTGCACAGTTGAGGTCAATAAAGCAAACAGAGTCATACCAGGGCTTGTAGGCTGTGTGGACAATATGACTTCCATTCCCCAAATGTATTACAAAATAAATTCAGAATTCAATTCAACAATACTGGCAGAATGACTTGGGTGGATAAGAGCTTTTAGAGACCCTGGACAAAAGAGGTCATGGGGGTTGTGGGAAGTCCCAGGGCACTGCAGGTGAAGGCTTTTTTCTTTCTCTCTCTCTTTCTCCCCAATTTCCCACCTGTGCTAGTTTTGGACAGAACAAAGTTAATTTTCCTCCTAGCAGCTGGAATAGTTCTATGTTTTGGATTTAGAATGAGAATGATGTTGATAGCATACTGATGTTTCAGTTGTTGCTAAGCAGTGCTTATACTGAGACAAGGACTTTTCAGCTTCTCATACTGCCCTGCCAGCAGAGTCTGGAAGTGCACAAGAAGCTGGGAGGGGACACAGCCAGAACAGCTGACCCAAATGAACCCAAGGGATATTCCATACCATGTGATGTCATGTCCAGGATATGGGGGGTTGTCTGGGGGACACCATGGCTTGGGGACTGACTGGGCATTGGTCAGTGGGTGCTGAGTAATTGTATTGTGCATGACTTGTTTTGTATATTCTATTATTATTATCCCTTCCTTTTCTGTCCTGTTAAACTGTCTTTATCTCAACACATGAGTTCTACTTTTTTTTCCATTCTCTCCCCATCCCACTGGGAGGTGGAGAGTGAGCGAGCAGCTGTGTGGTGCTTGATTGCCAGATGGGGTTAAACCACAACACTACTCCACCCCAGCAGTCCCCCCTCTTCCTTCTCCAGGAGGGACTGAACCGCAGTATCATCTACATTTCCCATACCCTCCGAAATCCAGTTGTGCCCAAATGACTCTATACCTTCCTCCTCCCCCAGGAGCTTCCCTCCTGCTCCCACTATGCAGCCTTTCTACCTCCACCCCCAGCTTTTCAGATGGGTCCCCCTTGCAAGCTCTCCGGAGGGGCTGGGCAGGGGCCAGCATGGTCCCTGTTGGAAGCAGGAGGCAGGGAAGAGAGCGGGGCACCAGGACAATCTGTGCTGCTCACAGATGCCCCTCCCTTGCACCATCCCAGCAGCAGCAGCAGCAATGGCAGCAGCAGAGGTATTTACAGGTGAGAAAAGAAACAAGGAAAGAAGTTGCTGAATTCAGTGCTCCTCTCTTGAAGGCGGCTGCCTATATTGAATTTATAGAAAGCCCACCCTGGCTTGTCCTTGGGAGTGATGCACAGCAGTGCCTGCTGCCTAAATAATCTGCATTGTAACAGCTTTGCCCCCTTCCATTTGCTCTTGGGGAGCAGCTCAAACCTCTCATCCCCAAACCTCTTGGTTTGGATTTGTTTGGCTTTTTAACTAGAAAAGAGCTTCAGTCTGTAGAGAGGCCTGTAAAAATGGACCACCTGATGCTGTAGACACCTTCATCATGCAAAGCAAAACAAACAGAAAGAAGCTGAACAAAATCATGAAGAAGAATATGATGCTTCTTTGAAATTATTACTAAAGAAAATCCCAAGGAAAATAAATTAAAACTTCTCAAACTCCTATTTAATGGAATTACATAAATAGCACCTGAAGCAACAGGTACTGGAACAGAGCTGTTATAGCTAAATAAACAGCTTGCTTACATGCATTTTATATATAGAAATTAGAATTCCTTCCATCGTTGCATTCTTGAGTCTTACACACTAATTTAGCTACAATGCAGCAGAGCTTGCGCTGCAGTAATAGAATATTGATTGTACAATGTTCAGAGACAAAGAACTCATGTTGCTGAACTTTATACACATGCATGTTGTTGCAGCAAGAAATCTGCATCAATATTCCTTGCCTAATATATCCAGCCACCACTGTGTCTGCTGGTGATTTAATTACAAAATATAGAATTTTTAGTGGGACACAGTCAATGTTGCATTAAACTAAAATGTCAGTAATGGAAATGACCTTGAGAAAAGAAAAAGATTAAATCTTCAGACCCAGGAAAGTGTGATGTTCGTTTAGTTCTACTTCTTTGGTAGTTTATTAATATACAGGAATATACCTCAGAGTTGCCAGGAACTTCTGTAAAGAGGAGTAATGTCCCTGTAGTGCAGATTTCACAATGTAATTTAAAATATCTTGCATTTCTGTAGGCCTTCATTATTTTGAAGCCCACTGTTAAATGAGGGATAATTAACCAGTGGTCACTATGCATGCATTGTTCCTCAGAACAGCTTCCCGATACACTTCTTCAAAACAAATCAGTCGTAATACAGGAGTAATTTGAGAGTTATGCAGCCTGCTTGCCTCACACTCCTTGCTCCTACCTCTCCTACGGGCCACACATCCCACTCCACAGCTGGGGGCACCTCCATCATCCACTGCTGCTCAGTTCCTCGCTTCTGTTTCACCGCTGAATCTAATTATCCTCCAAAAGATCCTCTCTTAACTCCTCTGTGGGATTTTGTGACAATGCTATGAATATAATGCCAATATTAAATGTATTTTAAGGCAGTTTCTTTGTAATGGTAGTTATACGGAAATGTATGCAGAGTCAAGTTTTTCTTTGAGTTTTTTTTCATTGTTGTTGTTGGAGAAAGGTTTAGGCATTTAATCAGCTAGCACTGACAACTCCTAGACAAAATACTGGACTGATGGTCTGATCCCCTAAAGCAATTTCCATATTTCTGTTTTCTCATTTGGAAGAGAATAACATTATTCTGTTTTGTTCACTGAGCAATATCCTACCAATGATGTATTATGAACATGAATATCTATTGAGCATACTCTGGGATTGTAAGTTCCTTTAAAAAGTCGTTATACTCTTAAAATCACTGGAAATAACTTCAAGACACTCAGAATACTTGCAGCATTTTTTTAACTGTGCAATGCATGGAACTTTATAAGCAAACAACTTGCATATTCCCACATGTTTGACTCCAGATGTATTTGAGTACCCCATGGAATAGTGTCTACTGGTAAAAGAATAGCATAGAAATAGAGTGAGGTCCTGCTCCCATCCATTTGCTTCTCCTCTCCCATTATGCTTTTAACACCCTTTCATCCTGCAGAGACAAATCTTGATTTTCAGGTCATGTGTACTTCTCCCCCACCATTTACCATTTCCCACTACAATATACAGTGGAGGAGCAAAAAATGCTACAACCTATGTATTTGTAGTCTCCTCTGTGTTTCCATTAACTGTTAACTACAAAATTTGGCATGATTACCTCTATCCTTTAGAGGACGAGAGCTCAGTACCATCAACAGTTCAACTTCAACCTTCCACCAATAAAAGATATTTCCTTTAAAATGCTTATAGTTATTTAGAACTTAAACATGTCTTAATCTTACCTAAGAGGAAAAACATAGTATCTGTCTCTTTGATTGGTATTCGGTATGGTCTACTATGTAATTACCTTAAAAATGTTTACAGAAGATACTGCTTGCAACCAGCTTTGTACCCCTTTGTATTTTGCCTTCAAGGCATTGGTTTCATATACTATTAAGCACTAGAAAGATGCCTTTATTACCACAATTCATTAGAATGTGCTAAACAGTGCCAAATGAAGAAGCATTTTTTCACGCACAATTATTATTACCTAGTTCAATTTACATTTTGCTGAATAGAAAAAAAGAAAGTTATCTTTTAAAATTAAGCTTTTGTGAAAAATAAGTTTGATTCTAAACCATAGCACAGAAAAGCCTGAAGGCTCTTTAAATTTGCTACTTCGTATTCGAAATCCATTAACCTGCACCAGGACAAGCTTAAATAATCTTTAACATTTTTGCAAGAAAAGTACACCAGCCTTATCTACCATCTAAAACACCTGCACACAGAAATAAAACGACTTCTGCTGGAGGAGCTAATTTCAAAAAAATAATCTTCCCACAATGGAAATATTATTTTAGTGGATGGATACTAGCAGAGTTTTCATTTTGCATCCTACAGTTTAATAGCTGTTATATTCAAAAGACAAATGGATGAACTCTCCCTAAATTGTTGTTGAGTTACTTCTGATTTAAGAAAAAGTTGTGGAAGGGCCTATCTGGAGTAGTCCCCTTAGAATTTTGGCTAGTAGAAGAGGAAGTCCTGCTGCAACACAGAGAGCTAAGAAGTCTTCGTGTATTACAGTGTTCTTAAACCTGCTGAGCCGGATACCTCACCACTTGGCTAAGCGAGAGGATACCTTCTTTCACCAGCCCCAACCCTTGTACGTGAGGAAAATGACTTCTGGTAAACAGCAGGCTCTCTCCTTTCTTGTCTCCCTGGAGGGCGTACAGAATCTTAGAATCATAGAATGGTTTGTGTTGGAAGGGACCTTAAATATCACCTAGGTCCATTCCCACTGCCATGGGCAGGCACACCTTGCACTAGACCAGATTGCTCATAGCCCCATCCAAGCTGGCTTTCAATACTTTCAGGGAGGAGACATCCATAACTTGTCTGGGCAACATGTTCCAGTGTCTCACCACCCTCGTCATGAAGAATTTCTTCCTAATATCTAACCTACTTCTATCCTCTTTCAGTTTCAAACTATTACCCCTTGTCTTATCACTACATGCCCTTGTATGCTCTTGTAAAAAGTCCCTCTCCATCTCTCTTGTAGGCTCCCATCAGGTACTGGAAGGCCGCTATAAGGTCTCCCCAGAGCCTTCTCTTCTCCAGGCTGAACAACACCAACTCTCTCAGCCTGTCTTCATAGGAGAGGTGCTTCAGCCCCCGATCATCTTTGTGGCCCTCCTCTGGACTTGCTCCAACAGGTCCGTGTCCTTCTTATGTTGGGGGCCGCAGAGCTGAACACAGTACTCCAGGTGGGGTCTCACAAGAGCAGAGTAGAGGGGAAGATCACCTCCATTGATCTGCTGGTCATGCTTCTTTTGATGCAGCCCAGGACACAGTTGGCTTTCTGGGCTGCGAGCACGCATTGCCAGCTCATGTTGAGCTTCTCATTAGCCAGCACCCCCAAGTCCTTCTCCTCAGGGCTGCTCTCAGTCCGTTATCTGCCTGACCTGTATCTGTGCTTTGGATTGCCCTGACCTATGTGCAGGACCTTGCACTTGGCCTTGTCGAACTTCATGCGGTTCGCACGGGCCCGTCTCTCAAGCCTGTCAATCAGAGTCCCTCTGGATGGCATCCCTTCCCTCCAGCGTGCCAACCGCACCACACAGCTTGGTGTCATTGGCAAAATTGCTGAGGGTGCAGTCAATCCCACTGTTCATATCACCA
This sequence comes from Steatornis caripensis, assembly GCA_013398225.1. Taxonomy (NCBI): domain Eukaryota; kingdom Metazoa; phylum Chordata; class Aves; order Caprimulgiformes; family Steatornithidae; genus Steatornis; species Steatornis caripensis. The sequence goes on from VZSC01009110.1 coordinate 95,854, forward strand.
ACAAAGATGTTAAACAACGCCAGTCCCAATATCGACCCCTGAGGAATGCCACTCATTACTCATCTCCATTTGGAGAAGTTGTAGGACGAAAGATTTACTTTCAACTACCCAATATGGCCAGCTTTTTGAGCCACGTGCACACAGTCAACTGAGCCCAGCATTTGTTGCCAGGTGTCTTCTCCAGCACAGAGAAGAGGTCTGTCTGAAAGACTCTGCATGTGAACAAGCAGAGCTCAGGGTCGAGAGATGAGCATCATAAGACTTCAGTAAAAGGAACAGAGAAAAGTCATCATCCTTGCATATTGCATGTAAAATCAATAAACTTTGTCCCAATAAGAATGACAAAAGCTGGAGAAGGTTCTGAGGAGGATCTGAGTCAAGAAGTTCTGTAAAAATATAAAATAAATTATGAAAAGAGCTTTCTATGTCACAGAAACAATGGCTGCAGTACAGGTGATGGAAGAACAAGACAAATCAAATTTCAGAATTCTTTAACTTCAGTGAACAACAGCTATTCACATATGAAAATAACACAAACCCAAGGAGCTGAGATGTTGTGACATGATGCTTCCTGAGGACTTCCAAAGCAAAGAGATGTTATTCACACTGGGAAACAATCAGTTGCTTTTAGCTACATCTCAAACAAAATAAATGAAAATTATGAATCTGCAGTGTTAAGTATCAACAGTCAGATATGACAGCATCATCAGAACCGAAAGTCCAGTGAACTGGACCACTCACAATATTCTTCAACATATGCCCAGTTGTAAGGGTCTTTTATGGAAAGTCTGAGATCAAAACCAATGGGGTGTGAAATCAGCGTGCTCAGAGAGCCCTGGCTCATCCCTGCAGGTGCTTTTTCTGCACTGAGGTATCTGTGAATTTGCTTAGATTTTCCCGTGTGGTTTCCACATTGATCCTTTGTGTACTCGATGGACATCTGTATCATCTCCAGGAGGTCAGAGAAAAGAGAAATTCTGACATTAGAGGAGACTGCAATCTATGTGAGAGAAGACAGAAAAAAAAGACCAAAGAATTGATGCCTGTTTCTAGTGAGGTATTGCCCTCTTTTCAGTGATAAACAGAGTCTTCTGGAGTTAGTTCATGAATAGAACAAAAGAAGTAATTGAGGCAAAGCTAAGAGAAGCGCAGGCTGGATTTAGACTCAAAAGATGATGTGTCAATCATATTATTGCTCTAAAAATAAATGAAAACAAGAACGTCCAATAGCAAAAACCTCATGCCACAAACTTCAAAGATTTTTAAAAATATTTGGCAGCCTGTGCTGTGATTGACTCTGGACCATCTTAAAGTAAAATAACATGCCAATAAAAACAATTACTATCATCAGGGTTTGATGTTAAAGTACAGTTTGCGTAGTCAAAGAAAATGCAGACTTGATCATTTTTTAAAATGGTGTCAAACAAGAGTGCATTTCAGTGCAGCACTGAAGCCAGCTGCACTGTTAGAACAAGCATGTACACAGGGCAGACAGGTACAACACTGGTGTTGCCTATCTTAACTGCACATTAGAAGAATCAGATTTTAAATAAAAACCATTGCTCTTCCCAGTAACAGAGGAGCTGATTTGAAAGCAGCAGCCAAAAAAAAGATAGGCTTAAAGCTATGACAAAACTTAATTTAAAAGGTCCACAATACATGGAACGAGAAATACGCTTTCCCCTCCCCTCTTTCCCTGAGTGGACATTTTGCCAGATCCGTAATAGTTTAACCTGAGTAAGTGTCCTCCCCCCTCACGGCCCGGAAGAGGTCAGCTCCCTAACTCTCTCATGTCGCTCTCTCAATTCCCCTCACATAGAAGAGAGGCCCTAGTCCTTGCTCGGCTCTTCCTCTCTGACAATCTCTCCCAAGATAAAGTACTCCATTAAGACAAATCCATATAATAGATGAAATCAGATTACGTACTTTGACAGTGACAGGAATTTTTTTTCCCCCGGAAGGGAAAAGCATTACTAATTGGTAAGGCTAAATACAGGCCCTCAATCCTACTTCCAATTTAAGATACTGATGTGAAGCCCAGAAATCTACCCGTGCACAAGAAGGCATCAAAATGGCTTCAGGAGCACATAAATCAGGAAAATACCAGGCAAGTAGGAAATTAATTTTTAATGAATGCTATAGCTGGCCACAGAGTTCAACAGCACTCTATTTCCAAAGGTATCTAGAAGGACAACACCTGGTACGTGATAAAAACGAACATAGAGTCTGTCAACGTCAGTGTATTATTGGGTAGATATAGGGATGTTGAGGAGGTTGATGGACAGTCATCTGTTAAAAAGTGTCTTGAGAGGAAACACAACTGTTCTATTACCAGATAACAGCAAAAGGATGCAAAAGAGTGAACCAGCCTAGACAACGCAGACAGAGCTCTGCCTCTGCTTAAAGCAATGTTTGGCCATGCAGGAAAGATTCAGAGCAGCCTATTGGCATCTAGGATAAATGAAGATTTAATTAATCATATTGCAGTAATTGATGCAATACACTGAGTTGTAGTCAATTCTAGGAAGCTTCTGGGTGTAGTTTGTAATGAAACCACTGAAAAATAGAATTCAAGAGTAGTCAAAGGGAGAATACTTGAGCAGAAATCTACTCCTGTGTCTGAGGAGATTGGAGCAGACAAATTCCAGCCTCATGAGATGTAATAGATATTTCATTAATTTCGAAAGCATCCAATTGTCTTACGGTTGCAAAGAGGTCCTTTAGGGACAGAAACAGAAACAGGACTCTGACAAACAACTCGAGATCATTTTTCCTTTTTTTTAAATTTTAATCACCAACTCTTTTAGTCATGCAAAAATAACACTTGCAACTTAGCACAATTCCATAGTAAGGAAAGCAGTCCTCCCTCTTCAAATATTTACAAAATATAGCATTCTAAAATAATCAAGATTAATTTTTGAATTGAATCTCAGCATATTATTTGATATGTACTAACATTCAATTCATGATATTGCAGTTCATTATTTGGAATAAAAAAAAATATTTTCTGTGTGATGCTGTACTTCCTACTTTTGTATGTTTTTTTTCTATAGGTCTGAATAAATAATTATAGATGTAATTGATAAAAATATAGTGAAACAGAACACTGAACTGACATCTTTACTGAACAATTCTTTTCACATTCTTGCAAATGTTGTCGATGTATATTTTTCTTATGGATTTCAGTAGGTTTTGATCTCTTTTTATTAGCAACTTATCTGAATGGCACATTCATAAAAAATGTAGTTTTTCCTGGTTTTGCAGTTTGTGTAAATTTAAAGATAATGTATTCTGTACCAGCTCCCCAATAAGATAAAACATATAATGACATTATACAGTAATTTGGGTATTTTACTGACTTTATATTCTGGCAGTATGTTTCATGCCTCATTTAGTAGAAAACTCATTAGACTAGTGCAATCCATGTTTTAACGCAATAGATTGAGACTTCTTTCCCAACTAACTTGAGTCCCTGCCTATTTTCTGTACTTTCATGCTCGAGTTAATAAATTGCAAACTTTTAACTCTTTGGTTTGCTCTGGTCTCCTTTACATACCATTTATTGGTAGCTCTATATTGTGAGAGAGAAGGAAGCGATGAAAAGCAAATTATCCCCTCGGGCTCACAGAATAAATTTTGCCTTCATATAATCTTTATTCTTATGGGACATCGTATTTTACGGAGCTCTCAATCTGTGACAAGAACATTCACTGAAACTTGGGAATATCAATAGGGAAGAACACCAAAGACCAAACAACTGAGAAGTTTCAAACCCTAACAGAGTTTTAACCGTGATTTTGGATTTTATAGCTGAAATCAGTTGGAAGATCTGCTGCTAAGATCTAGCATACACTAACATCGGATATAAGTAGATTTCTAAAGTGCTTATAAAGTGTAAAATAACTTTACCACTGATTAATTATAAGTGGTGCATATGCATGCATATAGGCATGTATGTGCAGTGACTTGCATCCTGTGCTAGGTTTCTTCATTAACCAAGTTACTATCCAGCTAGTGGGAACTCAGGAGTGGGTCCTTCAGCAATGCCGTGCTGCAAGCTCACATACCTAAGATACAAGTCTGCCATGGCCCTGCCTCCAATGCTCAGAGAATTTACTGAGTCTAGACCTGAAAATACATACAGTAACCAGCAGAACAGTGCTGAAATCTTATTTAGGTCATCCAACAAAAGTACAGTCAGCAACATATTATTTATGATTACAAAGCAAGAGCTGACAGGACTGTGGTTGCACCATGCACATAATAAGAGGTGTAAAATGCCAATTCTAGTCTTGCAATGTAATTACTCGGGAACAAATTTTGAAATTTTTGGAAGAAGATAACTTTATAGTCTCAAGCACCTGGCTATGTTGGAAGATTGAGAACACACATAATAAAAGACTCTCTAATATTACATTTTTTTTCTAAAATTATGTCTGTAGGATCATAGGATCGGAGAATCACAGAATAGTTGAGATTGGAAGGAACTTCTGGAGGTTATCTGGTCCAACCTCCTGCTAACGCAGGTTACCTAGAGCAGGCTACCCAGATCCATGTCCAGAAGGCTTTTGATTATCTCCAAGGATGGTGACTCCACAATCTCTCTGGGCAGCCTGTGCCAGTGCTCAGTCAATCATGGGATAACTCGGGCTGGATGGGAGGGTTGTTCTGCTGCGCAGTGGGGAAAAGCCTTTTCCTCATATCCCATCTGAACCTCTCTTGTTGTTTCAGTCAATGTCCCTTGGCTTTCAAACTCCCTCTTCTCAACAACCTCCCCATAGGTACTGGGGGCTGCTGTTGATTTGCCCAGAACTGTCTCTCCCTGAGGCCAAGCCATGCCAGGTCCCTCAGTGTCTCCTAGCAGGGCAACCCATTTCCAAGGGTTATTGACTATGCAGTTCTCCCTACTGAATTTCATAAAGTTCCTGTTGGCCTGTTTCTCCAGCCTGTCTTTGTCGCTGCGAACAGCAGCCCTGCTGTCACACACATCAACTGATCCTGCCGTTTGCTGTGACCTGCAGACTTGATGAGAGTGCGGTGCATCATCTCCAGATCACTGATAAAGACATCACACAGGACAGGTCCTAGGACAGACCCCTGCAGTACCCCATTAGTTACCAACCTCCAGGCAAAGCACAATCTGTCAACCACTGCCCTCCAGTTGTGCAAATTACCCCACCACATCTCAGCTGTTCCAACAACACTGTAGGTTTGTGACAGCACATGGTGCTCAGGACCCTCCTGTTTGTTTCCCTGGTCGTGTGCATTTGCATGAATACAGTTAAGGGAGTGTTCCCTGGACACCCTCAGCTATTGGCATCTCCCTTATTGCAACTCTTTGGCAAGGGTGCAGCAAGTAATCTTCATCTCAGTCCATCCCAGAGAAGTATTGAGAAAGCTTTATGATGAAAAATAGATGTAATCATACCCTGATTTTACCAGGATTTGATATGTCATCACTTCTGATGCAAGTCATACTTTTGCCTTGGGTCCACAGGTACGCAGTACATGTCGCTTTCAGCTATTAGTGAGATCATTGTAACCAGAAGGTTCTGTCACAACAGCACAACTAAAGAAATAAAATTGCTGGAGTAATTTATAGGTCAATAAATATCACAGTTGAAGGAAAAGGAAAACGAGCTTGTAGTTACTCAGGATTGTCTACAAAAGTCAGAGTTCAAACAATAATGTAAACATGCATAGTAGTGATAACCAGGAGACAATCTCACTTGGCGCCCGTGATACCGCGTGCACTCTTTTTGTTAAACATTTCCGTACAAAAGCCCACAGCTACGTTAAAAAATAATTTTAAAATTATCTGACAATGAAATTCTTCCTCCTTCTTCTCTCAAAGAGTACATTTCTGCCAGGACAGAATCATTCAGTTCTGGATCAGTCACCAATTTCTGAGATATGCAGATGTCTGATGATCCAAAATCTAGTGGTTCTGCCGGGCATTGTCTTTCCACTTCACTCCCAATGAATTCTTCTGGATCCTTTGTCTTTGAATTCCAATATTCTGTTTCTCCCACATCATGAAATATGGTTTCTTTGGAGGTACATCATTGTTTATGTGAATCTAAAAATAATTCCAGGTTGCATCTAGAGATAAACCATATTATAAATAAAAGATCAACCTTTACGTACAAGTAGAAACAAAAACTCTCAATATTGAATATGAACAATTTTTATGTAGCACATAACAAAGGAAAGTCTCTGCGTAAGTTTTGTTTCGTGCTTGTTGGGGTGACCTACATAATTTAGCTTTGGCTTTTGCTCCTCTTGAGTAATGCAGGCTTCTCATACTCATGCTGATAAATTCTTTATATTACACCACCATGTCTTCCCTTTTCATAATGCATCATGCATGGTTTGGGGGCTTTTGTCATGTGCTTTGTACAATCCCATGCACTTCTGTGTTCCTGAGGGAGATGGATTGAAGAAAATGCATGATCAAAAAAGAAAATGTGTTGGCACAGCACAACACTAGCTTACGCAGGCACACATAGCACATGTTCTCTTTAACTTAAATTGTGCAACAGTTGAATAATTCTGGCCCAGCACATCTGGTTTAAAACATTGGAACCGCTTAAGAATTATAAGTAAAGCAGGAGGGGGAGAAATTAAAACAGTATTTACTCCAGGATCTTCAAACACTGCACATACTTGTTTGAGAAATACATATTTGACTAACATGATTCTCCTTAACTTACTTATTCAGACTCAAAAGTTACAGGTGAAGGTCACATCTGTAACATCCTATCAGGATTTTTGAGCTAAAAATTGTTAAAGAGAAATTGTCTCCCCAGAATACAACAACATAAAAAGCCAAGTTACTTGCTTTCTCAGTGTCCCTCCTGTATACTCACTTTGCTTCCCCTGTCGTGTATAATGTTTTTCAAAAGCCTTTAAGGTACTGTCACCAAGCTGCAGTATTCTGAAACTAATTAATCTGTGGCGCATTTGTAAGAAGCAACTGCATCTCATTATAGATATATATTGCTGCAGAGAAAGAGCAGCTTAATCTTTCTAATATCTAGTCTTACAGAGTTTATTACACAGCTTCTGGCTTGCTAATTTGTCATTTTTTCTACTGTTTCTCTAATGATTGATAAACATTCTTACAAAGATGCTTAGGTGAGCTCATTACTCAGTTTTAAGCTATTTAAATTGTGATTATTAATGCTTGGGAAATGTAACCCAGGCTAACATGCAGGTGCAAGGCCTGGGTCAGAATCAGAGGATGTGGCACTACCTGGTGTCCTGCCATGGTGCCCCACGGTTTACTGGGTGCTCACCAGCTATGCTGAAACATTGCAGGTAAGCACACCAAAAATAAGAAGAAAGACAGAGACAGGAAGGTGGTAATAAACATTACATGACTGCAATAAATATTAAAAGTGTCACAAATTACTCTGATTTAAGATAAGACAACCAGCCATTTGTGGCTGTTGCACAGATCAGTTGTTACAATCTGGGGTTATGGAACAATAAAATGGTACTGAGTTGTACTCTGTTGATCTCACTGAAGATAAATTCTTCTCCTTCCTATATCCTTCCTTCCGCGTGCTAGTATTTTTCCAAAGGTACACATTAGTATCTACAGAACAGAGTTCTTTGCAGGTGAAGTGGAAATCTTAATTTAAAAAAAGGGGATTCTACAGTTAGGTTCAGAAATCTCATTTGTTTAAAAAGTTGATGTTTCAGTATTGCTGTGAAAATGCAAAACTCTAATTCCTCAGTGCAAGCTCCACCTGGATAACTCAGATTTTGTATTTGTGTTCATCTCTTCATATTTTAAACAGTTTTTATAAGGGACTCATGCTACTTATGGTACCATTTTCACAAAAAAGATCCTGAAAAATAATTATCAGTACACGTGAATGTTTGGAAAGTGTCTGTTTTACACACATATACCTACAGCTGTCTGCACGCAGACTATCAGTGTGTGAACAATATTTGGTTTACACTTCTTATAATCTTGTTGTTTGTTTTTTGTTGGGCTTTTATGCACCTACTTGCTTTGTTTCAGTTATTAAGGGTCGGATCCAGTACCATATGATAGAAATTTTTGCACATCATAAATATTCATTGAGAGAAATTGAAAACAACCATTGTACCTATTCAACCAATCTGACAACTAATTATAACTAACAAATACTCACAGAAATGAATGCACAAATCATACACAGAAGAGAAAACCAGTTTTAGCCATAACGTATTTGCAAGGAGTACAACAGCCAGCTCCAATCCCTACACAAATATTTGCCCCAAATATAGTTCGCCCAAGATAGTTCTTATTATTTTGTAAGTTATTTCAGTTTTGCTATCAGCAACAGCAGTATTCACAGTGCATAGCAGAAAACAGATAGTTTAGGAGAATGAATCACCAAACCATTTCACAGCCTGTCAATATAATATCAATACTTATAATTGCTATTGTTTATGTCATTAACAACCCATTCAGATAAAGGTGCTTAACGAAGATATATTATCAGGTGTAGTATGTTGCCATGACACATTCATTCCAGATTCCAGGAGAGATGCAGACTTCAGAGGGAAATCTCCCCTTACTCCCTCATCAAGCAGAGCTGTTGAAACCTTGACACTTCCAATTTGCAGAGATCTATGTAAACCTTTCCCTTGGCACAGATTCAAGTCTCCTGAATTTCACTGTGAGCTTTAGGTTTGAATTAGTCCAAACCCCAGAGTAACACTCGGCCAAAATTGTTAATTTCTGCCAAATTCATCGAGTTTTGAATGGTTTCCATTTCTTGTTAAATCAGTGCTGTACAGCTGGCTTAAAAATTGGTTCAGGTTTGGCATTAAGCTTGCAAATTAAATCTGACTCCGTTCTGTCCCCACACTAAATCATGCCTAGTAAGTGCAAACCTACGCAGGGAGTGGGAAGCAGAGCTCCCACTGTGGGGAAACTCTCAGAGGAGCAGCCCAGGGGCAGGTATGGAGAGCACACAGCCCCTTCACCTGCAGCAAGGCCCTTAAGTACAGCCTGCTCTGCACTGAAATGTCTTACTGGATGCTACTAAGAGGCATTCCTCAGGGTGAGCATACCCCGCTTTCTGCCGTGGAGATTCCTCCTCCCCAGGCACTGTCAAGTTTTCATTTCTTACGTTTCACGTGGCTGTTCTGTCCTCATTGTGATAGCAATCAATATATGCCTGTCATTTAGCACTGACTAAATTTCAAGGACAGAATCCTCCAGATACCATTTTTCGTTTGTATTAGAGCTGCCTGAGACACATCCATAGCTGTGCCAACTACCTGGGACTCAGGGCTCTACAAATGAGGAGTGCCTACCATGTGACGGCGATCGCGGTTCCCACTTCCAGCTCTCTGCTCCCCAGCTCTTCCTCCACTGTACAGGTGACAGAGACACTCACGCCGAGGCTATGTATGTCCCCCATACCAAGGTAAGCTGGTACTCATTTCACATTGGCTCAGTACAACAGGCTACAAGCTATGGGAGCCAAGCAAACAGCAGAGCCATCCAACAGTAGAGGTGAAAGGCTCTAAAATAGAGTGGGCTGAGCAGATGGAGCCAGGAGGAACTGTGGCTTTCCCTTGCTGTAAGTCTGCATAATTTCTGAAGGCAGCAAGTCAAATGTCAGGGTTTTTTCCCCAAAAATTTAAGATGGGATTTGCTAAAACTCAAGACACAATTTTGAAAAATGAAGAATTTCCTATTTTCCAACGATAGATTTTCCAATAACATTCTCCAATACAAAACAAAGCACAGCCCACTAACAAATTCAGTTTTCTGATCCCAAATAAAGACTTTGTCTTTCTTTAAGTGGGCTGTGATTTACGTGTGTATGTTTCTCCACCATGAAGAAAAATGATGTATTTAAATCTTTGCTTGTGAAGATAAGAGTTCATCCCTAAAACCATTTCAAAAGCAGCCTACCTATAATTTCTATTTACATTTTATTACAGAAAGAATATTGCAATAAATATATCTCCCATTGTACCCAAACTCATCTGTGAAATACTCCCTCATTTGGCAACATTCACAATGCCTGAAAAAAAAAGCATATTTAACTGTATCATAAAGTTGCCTGTTTCAGAATATTCCAGCTGATGCTTAGATTAAATCTAGTGTCAGTGGCAACCACTTTGAACACAGTATGCATCCAAATCTAAGCTGCAAAATCATTTGACTTAAAACAGCAGCAAAGTAATACAAAAGGAAAATAAACATTTAAAATCCTTTAACCTTTGAGTTTCCTTTACGGGAGTGCCTGAGCAAAGCACACAGCCCCTGTCTGCAGGTGTGCTTACAGTAAGCAGTGCACCTGCTTTTTGTTTCAGAGCAGTGCAATGCAGATGAACATCAGCAGCTGATCTGAAAATAGAGAGTCTTCATTTATTTTTCGTCTTTTTTAACAAAAAGAAAATCCAAATGTTGCCCTCACAATGGATGTCTTTCTTTGCTAGCAAGTTCCATAGGCAAATCCGTGAGCAAACAGTTCTGACAGGAGCCCTGTCCCCCTCCCCAGGATGCGTGCACCTTGCCTCACGGGGTGGATGCCTGGAGCAGGGCTGGTGGGGGCACCTGCAGCACCAGCCTGATGTGACCTCCACATGGCGGTAGTTCTGAGCGTCCAGTCAAGAACCCATGTCAGTCACAGGATAACTCTCTGAGAGGGTCACACTTGGAGAGTTGAGTTAGCTTGGCAAAAAAATAAGGCACCTGGTGTTTTCAGCTCATCATTCCACATTACTTGTCTTTCTGCTTTCCTCACCCACTTCTGACCGCTCCCTCTCCTCCCCTCCTCCTCAGCTGCCTCTTTGCCTCAGGCAGGTGTCAGAGGACAACTTTTACCACAGGAGACCTCAACATGTGTGTGGCTGCTAAGTGTCACCTTAGTCTAAACAGGTATTGCTGATAATGTTAATAGCGATTAGGAGAATGACAGATTTTATAAGCAAAAAAGTAGGCTATGTTTAGGAAACGGGCAGGGAGGGAAGAAAAGCCATGTGGCAGGGAGCTGATGGAAGACGAGCGATCCCTTCACAGGGGGGACCATTCCCATCCCTTTGGCAGGAAAATGGGGACCAGTGAAGACCCTCTATTCCCATGCTCCTATGCTTTGTGCTTATCCTCCCTCTCTTTCCCATTTCTGTCTTACCAGTCCTCTCCCCCTCCTTCCTCTCACACTATGCCCTGGTATTTCACACTTCATCCTCACTTCTCTATCTTCTTGGTTCCTTTTATCCTTCCTACTTTCCATGTCTTGGAAACCTGATGTTCCTCGCAGTGGAAAAGCCTGTCTTCCTCTCCTAGCTGAGGATGGATGCAATTTCTCTACCTGAGCTCCACCATTGCTCCCCCAAACCTGCCTCCACAGCTCCAGAGTGACCGACTCCCAACAGAGGAGCATCCTGCTCCTGCAGAAGGGCTCCCCGAGAGATTCCCCTGCAGGCGCTGGCAGCAGAGGTCTGGCTTCTTGGGGCTGTGCTCACACTCACCCATCACACAGGCAGTTTCACTGGAAGGCTGGGCAGCAGGCCCCGAGGGACACCCAAGCTTCTCAGATTTGCAGATGTTAGAGCAAAACTCTGATTTGTGTCACTGCAATGAAAGCTGATGGAGATACAGTGATGGGCCTTTAGACCAGTGCACATTCCCTTTTCCCCTTTGTTCCCTTTTTCCCTTTGTTCCCATGTTCTCCTTTGCGGTGTCTCCATGTGCATTCCCTCACGGATGGTACCAAAGGAACTTCACAGAGACAGCCCAGTAGGGCAGCATGGGAATGAGCGTCAAGGAGGAAAAGTGTGAAGGTTTTTAAAGGGATGCTGTGTGCCTCAGTCTGCCTGCGTTTTGCCGCTTGTAAGAAAATACTCCTTCAAGAAATGCTTGTATCAAATGGATCCAAATCATCCTAATGGAAAGGTAGTGTATTTAATATGTTCTTGGTATGCTAGGAAGGTTTCAATTAATCCTTCACATAGTGTTAAGATTCCAGCCAACAGTCATTCATTGTATTAACATACTCTGGATTTTCTAGCCGTTACTTTATCTCCTACTGTTTAACATGCCACCAAGCATTTTCCAGTTCTGCCCTAGGATCTATTTCCTGCTTTACGCTAAACTTAAACCTTTTTCACATTCATTTATAAATTCTTATTTCTTTTATAGAGTTATTATGCTAATTCAAAGTCAATTTATGATCATTTGAGGATGCAGTTGTGATAGTATAACAAAATGTTATTGTTTTCGCTGAGTTGTAGCATTTACAATACAGCTATTTTTATGAGAGATTAAGCACCTCCAAATTTATGAAGGCTATTATGCTTTTAACAACAAAATTAAATGATAGTGAGAAGAGATAGAAATCGATACATTCAGAAGAGGAGTAGAAAAAATCTGAAATAATTAGGATGATCCTTTTGACAGAGACAAACAGGGAACTTATTTTCTACAGTGTTGCACAAGCTTTACATCAGGATAAGCAATGTGTCTCATCCAACAGAGACATTTCTGGGTTTCCCTGTCATTAAACTGGAGAATCATTAAATCCATGAGAAACCAGTCCAAGAATTTTCTTCAAGATTTGAGGACATGGTGTGTAGCTTTGGAAAAATGACAATTATTCTCTCCAATGAAAAACCCTAACTCAAAAACTCAGCAGGAGCAGCAAAACCCTGCCACTCACACTGGTGATGCCTTGCTTTGAGGAGGGGTGAGGGGGCAGGCGCTGAGCTCTGAGCATGGCCAAGGCTGGGGACCCTGCACACACAGAGGCCAGGCCAGGCAGCAGGATCCCCCCGGGCTTTCTGCCAGAAACCCCAAGGCTCCATCCCTCAAAGAGAGAAGAGCACAGAGGATATACTACCTCCAGAGAGCTCTCGGAGGCAGCTGAAGGGGAGTTTCCTTTCTTCCAAACGGGGCAGTGAGGCTGTCCTATGGAAAACAAAGGACTTACTGATTTTTCATACTTCAGCAAGAGGTCGTGTGTTTTGGTTTCCCTCTGGCATTAGGCGTATGAGCTAGCCCAACAGAAATGCCTTTGCATCTCTTCCTTTTTTTTTTCTGATGTTTTTCTTACGCTGGTCACACAAAGGTAAATTAGTATGCAGGGTGGAAGGCAGAGGGGAATGAGGCAATCATCGCAGATTTATAAGGGAAGACTTTGGCATCTGGGATAACGTGCTGCAAACAAGAATTCTGAAGCACAAAAAGAAACTAGACATGTACCCTTCCAAAGAAGAACACAAAGATAACAAGTCAAAGGGAAAAATCATTTTCCTCAACATCAACTAAAGGCAGGCACATGGACAAAAAGGCCTGTACATCTTCTTACAGATAGTACTATGATTGTACAGTTGAGAATCATCAGCATTAAACCATAAGATATGAAGGTCACTTATCTAAACTTCCATCCAGCCCTAAGCAATGTAGATGTTAATATACACTTATTACTTTGAAAGCTCAGATGACTCATAAAGTGGGAGCTAAAATCTTCCATTTCTCAGCATTATTGTAACATTTTATTAGTTAAGACTATAATACAGAGCAAATTCTCCCCATCATGAACATAACTTTTTTTTTCACGCTGTTTAAGAAATGAGGAGCTAGCAACGAAAGTTCCATTTCATTATTGTTAATTTTTTTTATTAGCTGCCATGTTTTTAAGCTACCACATCATCCTCCCTCTCAATTTCCATCAGTTTATTAACGAAGAGGCATGCAACTACAGCTACTTTCTAAAATATCACAACTGGTACTTGGAGCTTCTTAGTAACACCAGGGATCAAGATTTGATTGCTTTGTCTCAGAGCCGAATCTCCTTCTGTGACAAGGTGGTCTGCTTAGTGAATGAGGGAAAGGCTGTGGATGTTGCCTACCTAGACTTTAGTAAAGGCTTTGACACCATTTCCCACAGCATTCTCCTGGAGAAACTGGCTGCTCATGGTTTGGGCTGGCATATGCTTTGCTGGCTGGATGGCCGGGGCCAAAGAGTTGTGGTGAATGGAGTTAAAACCAGTTGGTGGCCGGTCACAAGTGGTGCTCCCCAGGGTTCAGTATTGGGGCCAGTTCTCTTTAACATCTTTATCAATGATCTGGATAAGGTGATTGAGTGCACTCTCAGTAAGTTTGCAGACGACACCAAGTTGGGCAGGAGTGTTGATCTGCTGGAGGGTAGGAAGGCCCTACAGAGGGATATGGACAGGCTGGATCGATGGGCCAAGGCCAACTGTATGAGATGAAACAAGGCTAAGTGTCAGGTCCTGCAGTTTGGTCACAACAACCCCATGCAACACTGCAGGCTTGGGGAAGAGTGGCTGGAAAGCTACCCAGTGCTAAAGGACCCGGAGGTGTTGGTTGACAGACAGCTGAATATGAGCTGGCAGTGTGCCCAGGTGGGCAAGAAGGCCAACAGCATCCTGGCTTCTGTCAGAAATAGTGCGGCCAGCAGGACTCGGGAAGTGATCGTCCCCCTGTACTAGTCCCTGGTGAGGCCACACCTCCAATGCTGTTCAGTTTTGGGCCCCTCACTGCAAGAAAGACATGGGGGTGCTGCAGCATGTCCAAAGCAGGGCAACAAAGCTGGTGAAGGGTCTAGAGCACAAGTCTTGTGAGGACCGGCTGAGGGAACTGGGGCTGTTTAGCCTGGAGAGTTTGTACAAGTGATTTTCTTATTTCCACCCATGAGGATAAATCGTACTGGTAGACAACCTTTGCTATGGCATTGCAGCTTTTTCTCTTCAGTTGCCACACTGTGCTGTTTTATCCTTGTGGATGCCTTTTGCCATCTCTCCTGCAAAAAGCTACTGGCACCCCTAAAAGCAAGGTTGTAACAGGTTATCACTCTCAGAGGTGTTTTATTTCATTCTGTCTAAAATTACTTATTATTAAAGCATTTTTCTGATTAAGAACTACTTACGTGTTCACTGTTTGATACTAAGGAAATCATTTGTGGTTTTGCAAGAGAAAATCACCCGGGTCATGTAAATTTCCCACATCTTATTTTGTATTGTTAGGGGGAAACACAGCACTCTCTTTCTCCATACAGAGTAACTGCTGCCTGTAAAAGGGAACATTTGCTGCTCCCACTGCAAAGGCCATGGTTTTTATCATTTCCTGTGGGCCAGTTGCCTCAGTGACTAGTAACTCCTGTGATTCTCTTCATGTGACTCAACAAAGTGGCTAACCTTCCCACTCAAGGTGCCCCTTGACTGAAAAATCCACCAATGCACCTCCATTTCCTGACACTGAACATCTGGTCCTCAAGCAGGTCATGTCTGTCAAATCACTCTGGATTACACTGACAGCTTACTCTCAAACTTTTATATCCTCAGAGGATTCTTATAGTTCCACCTCCCTATGTACAACGAAAGCTTACGTGCACATAGATCTTCATGGAACTCCCTTAATAGCTCACTTCATCATCAAATATATGAAGTATACCAGAGTTCTCTACCGAGATTGGGTTAAACACGAAATTGAAAGAAGTAATTCAGCAACACCGTGAGATCACGGCTTAGCTGATGATCCAATGAAATTAATGTCCAAATGATGTTTGTCTGGCTTTGAATGGAGAGGGTCTTTGTGAATAAGTTAGACTATATCTTGGCAACAAAGGGAGAAATAAATTTCTTTCATACTGCAAGATTACAACTGCATAAACTGAACGCCCAGCCCTTTTGGTGAGCAAACTAACCAACATACCTTATTCCCTGGGCTTTCCACCAAACTGATTTGCTCTTCATGTGCTAAGGAAAAGGTTCCCTCAAATCCCTCCCTTCCTAGGCACTCCGTGCAAGGTGAAAACGGTGGGACCACCAACACAAGCACAGCAAACACTGAAGCAGTCAAAGCTCACAGCCCCCTCCCACCCCCTCCATGCCCAGGCAGAGGACTACCAAGGTCCACACATTTAATTCTGGTCCAGAAAGTTTTACTGGGTCAAGATCACAGTGCTTAGTACTGCACTGGATTCAGCCACAAGCCTGACTGATCTCTCTGGCTTGGCTCTCACCTAGAGCAAGGACGCCTGCGGGAAGTTTCAGCTCTAGTTCACACTCATGCCAAGGAAATAGGCTGAACATTCAAGCTGAAATATTTTGCCTCTGACAATCACCTTCTGACTACAATGCTGCTTTGGTGATTTTCTGCTTTTTTCTGATTTGACCCTCAAAAGTAGCCTTCTCCCAGCATAAAACCTTGTGCCTGCTGACAACCCAACAACAATTAAAGCTGACTCGGTACTGTCATTAAACTGCCATCTAGCATAGCCAAATTCGAGGATACACTCCGCACCTGCAATACATTGGCTTATCTTTACCAACCACACACTCCTTATAACACTTCATTCTCAGGTAGCAATCTCCCTGCCTCCACCTTCCAACCTGGGTACTCACTGCAAATAAAGTGTGTGTCTGTAACATCTTGTATCGTTACAGCGGTTCGTAATTTCCTGTTAATATGTATTTTTTTGTTAAACGAAGCCTTCACAGGCCTATCACAAGTAATTTGCAATTTAAGAAAATACAAGTAATTTAAGAACTGTGATGGAATAGACCTGCAAGTCAAAGTATTTCTTTGTGCCATATCTATCTGTCTATGCTGTCAGGTGACGGGAACATTGCACTTTCTTGGCACAGGTACGAACAGTGACTGAATCAGTCTCGCAGTGCAGAGATGGTCTCTCAAGCCCAGAAACTGTGGAGCAATATTTACAACAGCAAAAATAAGCAGCATTAAGGTGATGAGTAACGGCAGCGAACAAAAAGGAAAGCATTGTGCTCTCCATTCCTTGATGTCTTCTGGATGTTATGCATTAATCAAAGATGGGAGCCTGGCTTAAGAACTAGAAGAAATTCACACTTTGACTTTCATAAGTAGCAAAACTAAATGACCTACTGGTTTACTTTTGGCTTTAAGATCTAAGACTACCTGTCCTAAAGCCTTGCATAAAATCAAATTCATATTGAGAGCTTTTTGTATACGAAGATGCAAAAAAATAAGCAAACCCCTTAACCTGCTCTTGTGCTCTGAAAGAGCAGCAGAGTCGGGTCTGATGTCTCTCAGTAACTCGTTGACTTAGTCTGTGAGTAAAAGTGAAAGTAGAGAGCAGACAGGTTTCCTGCCTGCCAGCCCAGCACAATTTTGTCCTTTCCATCACACACAGTGGTAGCAATGCAAAGGTTAGCAGGCCAAAGAGTGCACATGAAGGGAAAAACAGGACCTGGTCCTTTTGCCAGGTGTCCTGTAACAGCAGGGTGAACAGATGGGAAAATCAGCAAAAT
Organism: Steatornis caripensis; assembly: GCA_013398225.1. Lineage (NCBI taxonomy): Eukaryota > Metazoa > Chordata > Aves > Caprimulgiformes > Steatornithidae > Steatornis > Steatornis caripensis. Next base: position 113,128 of record VZSC01009110.1, read on the forward strand.
CTGGATGCATAAAAAAGCTGCTTCACCAGGCAGCATGCTACATATTTGAAAATACGACCTTCCAGAAGAGAGCTTCCCACTAAAATCACTATCTTAACATTGGTTTACATCAAAAGTAAATGTCAATAAAAGAATTTGTGGTAAGCAACAAGTCTGATACTTCTGAGTCTGTGCTTGAAAAGGCAAATTTACAACTGAAACAGTCATTAGAAAGTCAATTTGCAGCTGTGACAAATAAGCAAAGAGCTATTCAAGTCACGGTATCACCGATAGTATTAATGATCTCGGTAATGAAAAGCTGATGACTTTTAACAAGTGTTATCTGACACACAAGATAAATACTATTAAATATGAAAAGTCTCTTTAATTACATATGGAGTTTAGAGGCTTGTAAAAAACCCAAGCAAATTGGTACGCTGTCTCCTTTACCTACCACTGGGCAAAATAATGCCATTGCACTGCCAGTGCTGCTGATGCCTGAGCCCTGGCTTCCTGTGACACATGGAGGCACGGGTTTCCGTTCCGGATCTTTCCATCAGGAACTTGTAGGTTCAAGGCAATTGAAAAACCAGTGCTGAGTAGTTCTGTTAGTACAGGCGACACAGGTTCCCAGTTCACAAAGGTGTCAGGGCATTTACACGGTTTTAGCTGTGTAATTGTTTGTTTTTCCTGTGCAAGAACCTTGCAGAGCTGCCTATGTGGTGTTTTTCTCCGTGACACTGATAGTCTCAAAGACATATTGTACCTCCTAAACGAGAATTAAAAAGGTACAGTCCAACAGTCAAATCTTGACCAGGTTTGTAATCTAGAATTCAGCATGCTTTTGTTTCAGTGGCCATGATAAATACTCTGCTTAAATATTTTTAAATGGCCGCCCTGCTTTTCACTAAATATCACAATTTAAAACAGCAAATAAAAACTGTCTTTTTGATTTTCATACATTTTCTTAATATTTCCAGTGTTTCTACTAAGTTCTTTTGGTGAATGATGTTTAACCTACCCTCGTGAATGAGAGCCACTTCCTACTACTTCTATTCTGTAGCAGAAGCACAGGAGAGAAATATAATTTTATCAAATTGCACCTCTGGCTACGTATTCTACCCTGCCCCGTAAACAGACTCATGTAAAGAGTATCATCTTTGACCTAAAAAAGCCAACTCATGTTCACACTAGTTTGGAAGGTAGGCCTGGGGTGCAAGGCTTCTCTTGCAGGGAACGGGAGCAACCCTTCAGTCACAGAAGGATTAAAATCTCAGCCAAGTGATCTTCCGTGCAGAATTTTCTTAACTAAATCAAATTTCAGTTTTTATAAATAAGACCCTTCATCCATTTATGTCTGAAAGACATGTATAACAATGTGATTTGTAAAAAATATGACATATAAATGTAATTTCAATAGCATATACACAGTTATCATTGACATATGAAAAAACTCATAGTTTCATTTAACAGACAATGAAAATAAAAATACTCCTAAGGAGAGGTCTTCTGCACATCTGCTATCCAACCTCCTTTTTCTGTTTTCTGAGAAAGAAGAAATGAGCTCCTAGTAGGCATGTATATAAGATGCATATAAAAATATTTGGAGTGAGTTTGTATGCACGTCCCCCCAAACTTCCTGATGCACTCAAATAGGAAATAATATTTCCTGTTTGATTTTTTATTTTATTTTTTATTAAAAGATGAATTCATACTTGACTGAAAGACAAATTCTAGCCGTGTCTAGAATAAGGAGGAAGAGAAGGGAGGGAATGGGGGAGAGAATGAATTAATGAAGTATCTTCACTTCACTTACCAGTTGTTTGAAAACAGAAGTAAAATCCACTTATCCTCCCTGGCTTCCTGAATGGCACTTTAGCTGTATTTCCTGTCCTGCTCATTTTCACTTCTCTGCCACCAGCATTGGAATGCTTTTGTGGGGATCATTTAGTGGTGCTTTGAGTAGCGATTTGGGTGTCATATGGGTAAACATCTAAGCTGACAAGCACTAGCGGTGCTAACTCCAGTAGGAACTGAGACTTTGTTGTGCCTCACAGGATTGATGTTTTACATTTGATGCTGTCACTTGCTGTGGAGTCACATCTGGTTGCTTTTAACAGGATTATGCAGTACTGTACAACAGACTCTACTCCTAATTGGCACATGTTGCAAGACCTGACCCTGTAAAATGCAGCATTTTTCCTTTGAGAGGTTGCTTTGAGATTTCTGCTAGGAGCTGAGGGCCCTCAGTCCTTCCAGGAGTTGCTCTGCTCGCTGCAGGATCTAGTCTGTTTGAGCCCGTTACTGTTTCTTGTGTATTAATTATCATCACCATAGAAACAGACATAAATAGCATTTGACTTAAGGAGGAAGCACGATTAATATTTTGTAGTTCCAATTTAAAATGTTATTAACCTTTCACAATCAGAACCAGATACTCTCAAATTTTGAAATAATACAGTATTCTATTAAGTTTTGAAGCCGCCTTCATTAAAATCACTGGAGGTGTCAAAGACATGCCTTTGACTTTTAATGGGAACAAAGTAAACTCCTAAGTACCTGAGGGATTTTTTATGAGTTATGGGGTATGATGCCCTCATAAGAACATGGAAAGAATTTCACATCTTTGCAATATCATAGAGCCTTGCTTTATTTATTACTCACTCTCTCCTGGCCTAAGCATTTGAGAGGCCAGAAGGGAATCCTGAAAGAAGATGGGTCATTAAAAAAACGTGGTATGAAAAGGGTGTGAGATTACCAGACAGATTACCAAAAGGAGACAAAAACTTTAACATATTTAATTATGGAAGTTTTATGGAATTTGCAATCCAAACCATTGGCCACCTTTTTTTTGCCAAGCAGAACCAAATGCTGTAATTCATGATACCTCTGGGACCAATTACACCACAGCAACTTGTTAAAAACTTAGCACATAATAATGTGGTCAAACTGGACAACTGCGTATTCAAACCTATCTGCCAATGCCCACCTACATCTTCTGGAGGAAGCAATTCATTGCGTTACGAGAACTGTCTTTGCACAATGCTTCTGGGTGGGAACATGAATTAAACTTTTTTCATCAATACTGAGCTCATGGGCAGCTCAGAAGCACCGTGGGAAGGAGATGAGCCACCAAACTGTACAATGAGTAACTACAGCTACGGTGGCTTTAGCGTATCTTTCTAAACTCACTGTCTTCCTTGGGGAAAATCACAGCGTAAAGACACTATGCTCTGCAGTATGTTATGGTGCACCAGATCTTTGGGTGCCTGCAGCTGCCTGCCAGCATAAATCACCAACATGAACATACATGCACATATGGGATATACGTGTGAGCTGTCCTGAGACCTTTGCAGCAGCTCGGTTGGCACTCTTGCTGCAGTAAGTAAAACCAAGGAAAACACGACAATATCCCGGCATCTTCATTCCCTTCACCTCTAGTAAAGTTACACTCTATGAGTTCAGGAGGCTCTTTGCCCAGAAGGCACAGTCAGAGGACCAGTGGAGCACAGTCTGTGCTTACTCCACCTCCATGCCTGTGTTTCTTCAAAGGCAAAACTTCTGCCAACTCCAATGGTGCAGTATCAGAGGGAAGGTGCTCCTCGATCTGGGGATCTGGTCACCCTCTGTAGGTGTAATAGCACAGATGATACACATACTTCTGAAACAAAACATTTTCTCAATTAGGAAATGGAACTGTAAAAACAAAGTATTAATGGTTCATCTCGTAAAAGCTTCACAGCATGTTTGATCACACAACAGTCAGAAACTGCCTTATCTTTCTGTCTGCTTTTAGTGCAAAGTACAACATAAAGCCTATAAATGCAAAAAATCCCATGAACAGAGAAATGCCTCGTGTCCATACACATTTACACAGATTAATTGTAATTTACACACACTTTGTTATGGTTTCTTTTTGTACAGCCCAGCCTTAAAATCAAACCTTAATGTCACGTGTAGATTTGTAACTATGAGTAAATGACATGAATATCTGTAAGCCACATTGCAAACAGAATGCGAAAAAACAACCAAAGCTTAATATCTAGAATTATAAACTGCAAGCATATTAAGACCTTATCTGATAACAGCTTCATAGTATGCTGTCCGGGAAATAAACACAAATGATTGTGAGAATTTATTTTTCCCAGTCTAAAATAACCCATTGCATTTTTAGGGTGAGAAAACTGCTCGAACAAACCCCACAAGGAACCATCAAAAGTTGAACATACAAACATATACGCAAATCTATCTATCTGCCTGTCTATTTATCTATCTGTCTGTCTGTTTGTCTGTCTGTCTCTATCTACCCATATGATATATGAGTGGATAAGTTTTACCACCTTTACTCCACTATGGAAAGCAAGGTCATGGAAATCAGTAAATACATGCTTGTTTAAAATGGAACTACATTCAGCCCAGAACCTGTTGGCATACCTATAGCCGTACTCTTCATTTGAGTAATATTTAGCATTCTTCCATCTATTTACATGTTTACACCAAAATGCAGCTATTACAATCATTGTAAAGCATCCCAGGAAAACTGAGGATGTTTTCCCCCTGTTTTATAGGCAGTTGGGCAGCAGAGACAGAAATGTATCAGGCAACAGTCCACAGGCACAGGATGAACAGGCGTTAGAGTCAGAAACCAAATTCAGAGATCTGATTCGGGGGAAAATAAAGAATAAAATCTTGATTAATCAAAACTGCGTGGTTGTTGCAGAAACATATTGTTGCAGAAAGATCTCCCAGTGTCTCCCATGTAGCAAGGTGGGGAGCTGGGCTTTTCATTGTCATATTCAGAGATAGAAGAGAGCTCTGCTCCAGAATGGTTGAGCAGTTCTGTACTCGTTTCAAATGTGTGTAGGAAAAGGTCTTGTCCCCGAGCTACAGTAAATTATTAGGGTTTTCAGTACCCAGTGTGAATGCCCCAAATACTCAGCTACTACTCACTGCTCGTGCCTTCACTCTATAAATAAATAAATAAAAATAACATAGAAAGGTCTCATTATCCTCTCAGTATAAACCAGGAAAAAAGGAGAACTCTCAAAAATTTTCATGGGAGGTAAAATATCGAGGGAGCTATATCTGGGAAGTGTGAACTCCCAAACAGGCATTACTTTCTCCAAACCATGCTGCTTCTTTACGCTATTACTTCTATATCTTTCTACCAGAGAAACATGAAAGCAATAGGGCTGGGAGATGCAGCCAAGTGCAGCCACCTGCAGATACTAGGAAAACCATGAAATATTTCCTGGAGTAGCAGATGCCAATGTTCGGCTTGCTGCAGAGACTGAGGAGAAACAGAGGAGGGAAGTCTCAAATAGGAGAAAAACATGAGGAAAGCTTCTGTGCTTAACTTACTGAAGGATGAAGACATTAAATTAAGAGATGGCTAAATAAAAATCTAAATCTTCATTCATATGTCTTTTCTGGGAAGTATAAAATGTGCAGAATAAGCAGGAATGTATAAATTGTTGTTTTCCCTTGATTCAGGCCTACATTAATATTTTTGGTCTCAGAAATCTTCTCTCATTGAAAATGAGGTGCTCCAGACAGAAGGAGTTTCACATTTTAGAGCTCTTTAGCCTAAGGGTCCGAGCTGAAGTGAGTATGAGTCAATAATGTGAAGTGAAACAAAGTAAATAATGAAATCAATGGAAAAACTCATACCAACTCTAGCTCCCAGTGGACTACAGATCAGGCCGTAAGGCAGCAAGAACACATCCAGTGCAACAGAAATCCTGTGAGGAAAACGTATTTAGGAAAAAACATTTCTACATCTCTTAATGTGATTACGAAAGAAGTTAAACCACTTGGCCCTACGATGTCCCTCGTGATGATGCAATGACCTACCTCACCGAGGGCCCAGACACTGCCGAGGCTAGTAGGAATATGCTATGCTTGTGGAAGAGAGCAAGTTGTTGCTGGGGAGAGAAGCTATATTCCTTGATTGTTGTGCATATTGGTAATAAACCCCTATTTTCTGTCAATGAAGAGTTTTAAATTTAGTTTTCAAGGTAAAAGGAAAAGAAAACACATTCAGCATGAGAAATACACTAGGAGGAGTGAACAGCTAGTACAGGAAATAGGAAGAGGTCAAGCTTTTTCTTCTACTTGTGGATTTCTTCTCAAAGGTTTCTTTAGAACAATGCCTAAAAAAGCTAAACATTTTGTAAAGGCTGATTAAACAGCAATATGGAGTCACTTCAGAAGACTTAGGTTGTATGTGTTCACAGGCAAGGAAATCAAATTTACTTAGGAGTGTAAAAATATTTCTGCCTGTCACTTAAAAAAATACATCTGATTACTTCCTTTTTCATTATTTGTCTTTTCCTGCTTTTCAGTTCAGTAGAATTAAAGGAGCTTAGCGGATCCCTTCAGCTCCATCAGTTTCTGTTTCGCCACAGCTTTTAGAGGATCCAAAATTGCCAGTTATATTTCTGGACAAGAACTACAAGCTGGGGGCTGCTTACCAGCCAAGTTTCTTAGACAAAGAAGTAACGCACAGAGTGACTAAATGACTTGCACAAGGCAATATGGGAAATCTGGAGCAGAACTGAGAAAGAAACCCACACCTCTCTACCCAGGATTCAGCGCCGTAACACTTAGACCACACTTTTGTCACCACCTCAGTGTTATCACAAAACCAAAACAGGAATTAAATTCTGACAAATAATCAGTTACGTAAGCAAGGCAATCTGTGCTTGGGAAGGTATGTTTTAATCATCAGTTTCCCTCAGTCTTCAGACAAAGGTCTGATGGCTATGGTATTGAAAATTCAGAGCTCAGATCAGCAGAATAGTGCAGAAAAAAATACAAGTTCTTTAGTGTTACGACTTGCCTGCACTTCATTGAGGGTAAAAAATGTAATAGCTGTCCTCTGCGTAACTGAAAGACTAAGGCTCATCGGAAATTCTAGGGGTGATTTCTGATTTCTAACTGCTTGTTGCTTCCCAGTTCCTGGTACCCTGTGAAGGACAGGAGAAACACTGCTGGCTGGTCACTCTTTTGAAATTACAATGAAAAAGTTAATTCTCTTGAAACTAATCATATGCTACACACTGTTCTACAATTATTCTATTGAACAAAGGTTTGTCTAAAGCAAAATTAGTCTAACACCTTTAAATGATGCAGTCACATGTATTTTTGGTTGCCACAAATAAGACATGTAGTCACCCTCTTAGAATCAACTTTTGCCGTATGGTTTTGTGGAAATAGCTCTCTTCAAAACTTGTAAGATCTCTGTGTTCATTTAACTTCACCCATTCTGAAGAAAGATATTAATACTTTGGCAAAGATACAGAGCTCATTGTTTGTAATAAGGGTTGCCCAATAACGGGATGAGTTCAGGATCCTTGCCTTTCTTAATTCAAAACTACATAGCATTATATCTTATTTTAGATGCTAGGCTATGAAACCACCTGCCCATACAGTTGTTCTAGATTGCTCATTATTTTAGACTACATACTGGTGTCTGTTATTTTAAATTACAGTGCTGTAATTCACACCCGCTGGCATGAGAGATGGAAACTGAAAACTTAACGTCTACTAAAGGCAGATGCGCCCAGGGGAGAGCAAGAATCATAAAGAAGTTGGCATTAATGTCCTTGTCAGTGATTTTTTTACAGCAGGTGGGTTGAAATTTGTGCTTGCCGATGATAGATACATATTAAATCATCATGTCTGGAAGCCTTGACTCAACACCTCCCAGTTGCAAGGCTCTGCTGGCCCATCTCATTGCAGCACAGTGCAAGTACTCTGCACACTGTGCGAGAGCCACAAGATGGGCCACCAGAGCCTTACAATTGCAAGGTGTTGAGTCAAGGCTTCATCACTCAAAGACGAAGGAGCTGCTACCAGGCACTCTTCTGGTGATGGACACCAGCACAGGCGCTCTGTGAATCAAGTCCCCTGCATTTTCCATACTGACCAGAACAATGCAACAACAGATATATATACAAAAAAGCTGACACCCTGTGATGCTCCTGTTAATATCTCCTTAAGAAAGCCCCATCACATTCATGAACTAGCATGAAATGGCCTAGGAATGAAAGGAAACGCATATTAAAAGACAAGCAAACTCCTTGTTGGGAATCCTAGAGGTCCAGACCTGGTATAGTGATTTCCTCTGAGATTTGCAACACAGATGAAGGGCCACTGCCTTTCTGTTTCTCACCTGAATCCTACCAAGACCGACAAAAACGTCTGCCTTCAACCTTTCCACATGTTGCTAAGGATTTTCCATAAATCCAGTGAATGAAGATATCCTGCAGCAGAAACCACATTGCCTGCTCCAACTTTCTATGTCCCCTTCTTCTGAATAGTGTTGAATATCCACACAGGGCACCTAGCTAAAAATGTAATAGCTATTACATTTTTAAAGATGCAGTCTAAATTGTTCTATGTGTATTTCTTTGTGTAGGCAATCTTCTAATTCAAGAACGGTTATATAGCCTCCATAAATAATTACCTCCCTAAATAACTTAAAAATTACACTTCTAAAAAGTGGCTAATAAGCCACTATGGTGAGCATAAACTTTTTCCTAACAAGAAGAAACTACATGTGACAGAGACGTGGGAAGTTGATCAATTAAATCATGGAATTCCAACATTATTTAAACAAAGTTAATGCTGTCTGTAAAAAGTTTTCAGTGTTTAAAAGCTGGAAAGATTGGTGAGAAATTCAGCAAACTACTTGTTGCTTTTGTTACTGGACTCTCAAGGGAGAAATCTGGAAAAAAAAACCCCTCATCTATGCAACACACCACACTACACTCAATCAACAGTACGGTCTGCTTTAAAAATGGTATGGAAGAACTCGGCTGGAAATTGAGTGTTGGTGTTCTCTTGCTTAGACCACAAAAACATATTTTTCTTAGTGCTCTGACAGTCAAACAAGCAGGCATGCATGAATGATGCTGAGGGATGGCTCTTGTGTATGTAATGCTTCCCAAAACCTATTCAAGGACATATCATCCTTGGAACATGCAATTCCTAATTCTGTCAAGTTTGGTGCCTCCATGGGTTATCTGCCAAGTAATTGTCAGTTCTTTAACCTAAAGGTGTCTGGGGACAACTTGAGATCAATGGGAACACAGAGATATTTCGGCTTTGTCCTCTCTGCACACTCACCTCCTTCAGCTACAGATTTTCTCCACATCTCAGCCTGCTTTCATACACCTACAATCATCAAACAATGATCCAGCCATAACTTAGAACAGTATAGGGCAGACCTGAGCTAGCTTACACTGAGCACTGCACAGCCAAGGTGACCATGGCACAAGGCCTCTTATAATAACTGAACGCTTGCAAGCACTCCCAGCCCTTGCCCTGGTCGTCTCTGCACTCCTGCCTCCATGTCATCACACATCCACTACTGCTCTCAGCTCTGGCTGCAAATAATCTGCCTGCACACATCCCTGCTCAGCCTCCTCCATCCCACGCTGTGCACGATGCCGTGCCGCAGCTCCCAGCAGCCCATCCTGTGGCCACCTCACCCGGGGCTCAGACCTGGTTCTTGCTACAGCGTTGGGAAGAGGTACGCACAAAGCACATCCTCGTAGTACGGCAGTGCACCTCGCAGACTACTGCCTGATCACAAGACCAGACAGACCAGAAAACACCAAGCATGCACATTGAGGGTGTGGGAGGCCAACGGCAAAAAATGGGGACCCAAAGCTGCCCTGACAACCATAAACCGCCCCGGCTTCTGAGCAATGCCCTGAGCACACATGCATAAGCTCATCAGTAGATCCAGGAGCACACGTGCAGAACCCAGGGGTAAGCAGACATGCTCATCTCCTCTTCAGTCCAGAAAGGGAGGACGCTCATCTCAGAGGGACCAGTAGCCCTGAATCACCACCTCTTCTCCTTGGATTGTCTCAGAGCACAGCAGGGTGAAGGTGATCTGCACAGCAGAACTAAGAGAGAGCCAAGCATATCAGCAGGGCAAGGTATTATTATAAAAGATTTGGGTGAGGTTTTACCCTCCAATTTCAGCTGTGATTTCCGAGTGCTAAAATGGTACATTGTCAGCTCACTTCTAGTTGTCTGCTTCACTCACCTCACCCCTGCTTTGCAGAACAGAGGTAAAAATGCTGTGCCACAACCGTAGTCTTACAGTGTTCAAACACAATGTCATTTTTCTTATGGTAGAGAAGCAAAAATAACAAGCTTTATGCTTGTAAAAAATAATATGCCATAAAATGATATTAAATGCGCCTCCACCCAAATACCATTTCATCTAAGTCTCCCTCTCCCAAAAAGAAACTGAGATTAGTTTGATCCGTTACTGGAAAGTGATAAAATAGCATGTGTTTTTCTCAGTAAAAATTATAGGTAATCTCTGCAATTTCTTGTTAAGACTAGCCTCCCTGTACTACCCTTGTAATTTCTCACTTTTAACCTGTCACTAACCTAGCTATCAGATAAAGATGCAGAAAAATTCCCTTTACACAGATGGAAGAGAGTTTGTCTTCACAATCCTGGTCCTGCTTCACTGCTGGGGTAAGAGAAGGGGAATGCCATCCTGGCAATGGAACTCAGGTGGTCTATAGCCAACTTCTGCACCAGTCTTTCGATGAGGAGGAGGCTGCAGGAGCAAGAGCCACACCACTTTGCCTGCCTCTGGTCACTTGGGCGAAGGGGACCTGCTGCTGTCATACCTTCCCGTTTCCTCCCACTGTCTGCAGGCACACAAACTAATCCACAACACTGCCCACAGAACAGTCTGCAGGCACTGAGTTATGGCAGGGTGAACCACGAGACACTCCATTCTGTCTGTCCTGCAATCAGCTATGAGATAAGATGGGGATACAGAGAAGAAGCAGCCTGCTGACACAATAAGGTAGCTATGCTGTAGTGCACTAACAAATGTGTTCACTAACACGCCGTTGCTGGCCTGTGGGCAGACAGGAATAAACACGTGGCCTTCTGCCTTATTTTCTGATCTGTGGCTATAAGAAAAAAATCATTCTAACTTCATTTAGGACAGGAGATTCTGTTCTGCCCGCTGGTGCTGCTGGAAATGAAGCATTTATTGGAAAGTAGAGTTATGTCATATAGCTAAAAGCATGTGGTCTTTTTTACAGCAAAAAGGCATAGTGTCCCTTCAACCTGCAAAAATAAAACGTAATTGCTTGGTAGTCTCAATTATTAAGACCTTCTTATATCAAAACCTCAAGACTCAGGAGTAAGGAACATGACTATGATGCCCATACTGGATATGAGCGTAGCACCTACAAGGCCCTCCAGATCATGTGCCCTCATGCACTGGAGCCAACCTAACATGAAGGAAAGCTGCTCTGAATGAAAACCTCTCTTAAGTTGCTTCAAAATTTGGGTTAAAATACACATCAAAACTCCAGGGGGCATTCTATAATCTCACTCAAGTTTTTTAATACATTCTATATCTTCCAATTTCTGTCCCCTTCCAAAAAAGCTGTAAAGCCATTCTGCAATCTCTCATGGCTCTAGAATGTTTACCTTTAAATTAATGGCAGATTGGAAAGGTTGAAAAATTAATCTGTCAACAGATTTTACTTTCATAAAAATAAAAAAAAATGCGTTCAAAACCAGTTAAGAAAACAAGGAATGTGAGGTTTTTTTCATAAATCAGTATTTTCTGACTTAGGAGTTGTGCTATTACTGAAGGTTTTTGTACAGTGGCAACACAGTAAACAAAATCCATTGAATATAGGCAAAACAATCTGTAGTTGGGACTGGAACTGAGGTCTCAGATAAAAGACACTGACTAATCAAAAGATGAACTCTCATGAGACATTCAGAGAAACACTTTTTCTTGTTCCTTTTCTAGAAATACATCAACACAGACTTCTATGTATCTCACCCGTGTGAAAGGCAGAAAACAATTCCACTGTACAGCTTCTAGATCAGCAAGTGCCTTCTCATTTCACTTCTGGTGCCATCTTGTTTCCCTTGTGCTCTGCTTCTTTGAAGTATCTCTTTTTTAGCCATCTGGCCAAACGTCTTTTTTGTGGTTAAGGAACCAAGTGAAAAAAAAATGAATGCTTGCTGATTTTAAATGGTGCAAATGAGGCATCCATCACTTTATTTTCTGGCTATTCTATATATGCTGACACAAAGTCAGCTCTTGTAGAATATAAGTTATTCATGAAGACAGTCTCATTTGCCCTAGACAATGCTCTGCTTTTAATTACATTGTCACAGAACAGCTGAACAACTCTCAGGAGTCCACTCCAAAAATTTTTTTTAAAATTACTTGACTCAAACAGGACTACCGTTTACTGCAAGGTTGTATTTAAGCTATACGTCTCTATATACAGATAGATGTGCAGTTAAACACAGAGATAATAGCTCTGGTAGTGATACTGCTTCTTGGCTGGTGTTGCATCAAAGATGCAGTAGCCCCTGTGTACTCCTTACTGGAAAGCAGAAGCACAAGAACACAATACAGTTGAACAAAAAATGCCCCAAACTTAGACCTAGCTCCTTCCTGTGCACTTCAACTCCAAATCCTATCCACTTGAGCCATATAAGCCCTCTGCTATAAAAGGTGTCCAAATCTTCTGCTTCTGTTTGTGTCAGTTTGTTTTCTCCCAGATCTTTATTTGGATACATAAATTATGTGCCTTAATGACACAGTGATCTGTCCTGGCTCTGCCTGTATAGCACAGCAGAGGTCTTTGCTCTGTCCCCCATAGTCCTGTCCCCCTAATAATGCGGATATGTCAGAGCTGTGATTTCCTTGAAAACTAAAGACAGAAAAGAGGGGAGAAGTGTGTGAACTGAGTACTGTGCCCCTGCAGCTCACACCTGAATCAGTGAGCTGGGAAGAGCTCCTGGGTGGTACGTGGGCTTGCTCTTTCCACATGTTTCATGGTAATTTAGGATAGCAAGGAAAAATAAACAATAATTTGTTAGGTAAAGGCTTTTCTAACCTCTGTGAGACTGTGATATTTTTCAGGCTACATTAAGCCCGACAGTAAAAAAATCTGTTCCCTGCAATTGCACATATGTAAACTGTAAAAGATCTAACTTAAATTACTTTCCTTAGCTGAAAGCTGTGACCTAAGTCTTACTACAATACTTTGATAACAAGAATCTTCCTTATAATTCATTCAGAATGGTGATGTAGTGAAGAGTAAATTAAAACAAATGGAAGACCGAGCTGTTGAAGTCTTCAATAAAACATCCTTTGAAAGCCTTTCTCAAAAAGTCTGTTTTCTTGCCACAAACTTATAACACAAAAGAAAAATCAGACTGACCGATTAGTTGCAAACTTAAAAACTGACACTGAAACTGTCCTAAGGTTTTGTTCTCAGTGCATCACCTCAGCTGTAGAATCAGCTCTGCAAAGCTGTCTTCTGGTTAGAACCTGTCAGAATGAAATTAAGCTGCTTTTCATTAGTGTACTACCTAGAAACTTCACAGAAGGTCCAATGTTTATTCCTAAAGAATTTCTGAGTTTTAAAAGTCTTATTTTCGAACAGTGTTTTTAAATGCATTGCTTCACAAACATTGCATGCATTATAATATAAAAAAAAATAAATATTACACCATAAAATAAAGATTTTGTTAAAAAGTGCAATTGTGCTGAACTTTGACAATGGAATATTTACACGGGATTACGATTCATTCCTCAGAGATTTAGCTGTCTGGTTCTTTCAGTCACTGTTGATACAGAGAAGAAGGAATTGTGTAGTTCTAGTAATACACTTTTAACCTCCAAAAAATATTTTCTAATTACTTAGGCCGCTGACATTCAGATGCCGGAGTTTCCTCGTTACAGCATACGTGGGGTTATTTACTCTTAAATCCAGTTGTCAGCCCGATTAGTCAGCTTTTCACCAGTTTTCAGTGAAAGTGTCGGATTTTCTCACAGTTAGCAGTTTCCTGTGGTTTGGATCTCTCATGTGTTAGAAAAGCATTTTCTTCCACTGAAAAACTACCCTTTGTGTTTCATATAAAGCTGTTTTAATTACAAATTAGCAAAGACATATTTCACTAATGTCTATCCTACCTTTTCACACCTAATGCAAAACCAGCATACAGCACTCGCCCGAGGAAAGGCTTGGGAGGCAGATCTTAGCCTGATAAATACCTGCCTCAGCATAGCCGTTAGGAACATACTTAACTGTGTTTAAAAAGAACGTGGCTGAAGTTTTGCAGGAATCGGGGCCAAGAGACTAGTGCCCATCACTGCCAAGTGATGAATAAGCATACTAAATTTGCTCTGCAATAAATGGTAGCTTTCAAATCACAAAAGACGTGTGAAAATCACCTTTGTGAAATGAAAGAAGAAAATATCCAGGTCCGGGTACTAAATAATAAATCATTCAGGGATTCAAAGGACTCTGTTAATTAGTAACAGAGTCTGAAATTTTAATTTGTAGGTCAACCATTCAAATCCGGCTAAATTCAGTAATAAAAGGTTATTGCTGTTTAATGACAGCTTCCTGAATAAGCAAAAAGCGTGTGTTTAAATGTAGCCTTAAAGGAACCCTGAGGACAGAGGGAGTCTTTTGATTTCCAATCCAGCAATTTGAAAGAAAAGACCCTCGCGTTAACATCAGCCACAACACACCTATATTTTTCCCCACAGGAATGGGAAAATTATGGTATTATTATATTTGAGTAAGGTGGCAAGTTTTTCTCTTTGATACCATTAAATTATCTCAGTTCTTTGCAGTGATCCATAAGGAAGGAACTTCCCCCTTGGAAGGAGCTTCTGTTTGCCTGTTGACATGGAGATGGCTTTTATAACAGAAAAATTATTTTCTGAGGGTAATATGACAAGCAGTGGCTCGAGGGGAAAGGAAAACATCCAAGGTATCACAGGGGGATGACTCCATCCTTTCTTACATTGGTTTTAAAAAAGCTTAGCTGCACAGGCTTTCAATACCTTGCGTGAACATTTCAGAGCACATAGGCACTGCCAGACCAGACTACGGATACTCTATTACCTCTTCACAGGGTAAGAGATCCTTGCAAAGGTGAAAGGCAAAGGATTGCCAGGACTGTAGGATTCATCCCCAGTAAAGGATAGATGTATATCCTTTGGGGGAAGAAAAAGATCACCTATCAGCATTACAGTCAAGAAAACCGATAATGAACTGCAGCTCAGTGCATCTCACCACCGCTTTTGAACCAGCTCTGTAACTGGAACCTGTCCGAGTGCCATTCAGTTACCTTTCATTAATGCAGTGACTGGAAACTGCTTACAAGGCCTAATGTTTTACGCAGTGCTTGTGCGAGGACTGTAAGAGAGGAAAGCCTGTTTTCACTAATAGTTCATGCTTTATGAACAAGGATACAGAGCTACTAGCACATATTACTGTCAGGCAAGTGTGGTCCTTCTCTTGATATTATATACCAGCTCACTCACTTGCCTGTTCCCCCATCTGATTCAGAAAACGAAATCTCCGGAGCTTTCCTACACATCTGGAAGGAAGTACTGGTGCTTGTCTGCTGCTGCTGGGCGATTATCGCAGGCATTACTCTATAAGCTCTGGGAGTTTTCTCTGTTGCTGATGGAGAGAGATTGCCTCTTCCAGAAGAGATTCAGAACAAAACCCCAAAGCAGCTGTACTTTGTCACATCTGAAAGGTCTTATCTTTCCCCACTGACTACAGAGGAGTCCGTGGAAATGGCCCTTACTAGACTAAGGATAGCCTTGAAGAATACTCCCCTTCTTCCTCCAGAGTGCATTCTTTCCCATTACTTTGTCTTTGTTTACAAGCAGCCAGAAAAGGAAAGAGAAAGCTTGACTACCTACAATTTATCTTGCTTTGTAGGTGCTTTTTTTTGGTAATGTTTACTAACAACAAATTATGTTGACAAAAGATTTCTACTATATATTTTATGTTGACAAAATATTTTTACCGTATATTTACTGGACTATTTAGTGTCTTGACCTCCTAAATTATAGGCAAGAAGAACAACAGAAAACAGAAAACAAGCATCAACTGATTTTAATGTCCGTATTAAAAACTAGCAATATCACCTTTGGAAAGTGATTTTTCTAAGATGCCAAGACCCAGACCATTCACAGAATCGAGGGATCTATAGGGATCTATACCTATAGTTTATATTTCATCTAAAAACAGCTAGAAGCTATTTTAGATCGTGGAGTACGGTAGAATACTTTCTGATACCTAGATTTGACTGCATCTCGCATTGACTGAAGTTTCTTAGTAACCTTTTAGTGTATTTTAGTCTAACAAGGACAAGAATTAGGGTGAGGTAAAAGAGAGAGGGATCAGTGTTCTTGACTACCCATATCTGGGCACAAGAAAGGAGCCTAAACTGAACCAAAACTCATTCGAGTCTCTTTAGTGATACCTTGCCGAGCAAGTAGTTCTGTTAGGGAACTATGTTCTTTCCTGCTACTTTTGTTTTGTTCCTGTGGGAAATGTTTAGGCAGGACATATTGTCTCTGTCAGGTTTGTACAGATAGTATGAGAGAGAAATTTTAGTACTGGCCAGTTGCCACCTTACGAGTCTTTCACTAGTATCAATCTAACCTACAGTAAAGGAAAAAACACCGGCAATGGAGTGGTGAACATTGGCAAAATCATATGACTAGGTTAGTAATAGCCCTTCTAGTGAAATTTACCTTTGCAATTTCTTAAGGATTATTCATATATTATTTTATCACTATCATAACAATATCTGGGTGGTATTTTTTAATTTTAAAGATAGTCACTTCCCATATTCCCAAAAGCTTAGCCTCTTTTTGGTACCCCGTCTAGTTCTCCATCTCAATGACAGGCAGCTCAGATTAAATCTCCACAGCTAAAAATTGAAGGAAAGCAAAGGTTAAGGAGCACTAGGCAGGTCTGACACAGGACACAACTCAGCAACTTCTATTCATGGCTCCACTTTCCATATCCATCCATCCTGTTTTGGGAAGCACAATAGAGTAACTCATTTTAGGTTAATGCATTAAACTAAAGCAACCCGTTCAGATTTCCTAGTTCTTAATATTACGTCTGCTTTACTTAAGTGTTTAGGCATTCATCTTAGTAGTTTTTTCACTGCATTAACCATTCATGAGCCACTTCACAGATGAGCATGGCAGCATCCCCGCTGTCCTGGTGGCTTAACATCCAAGCCATGCTTATAAACAGATTCAGCTGCAGGGAACAGCACTGCTTCTGTGCAGAATTTGCTGGTCAAGGCTTCAGAGCACATGGCTGACACTCTAATTACGCAGATTATTTCCACATCACAGTAAGTAATCCAATTGACTAAAATAGAATGGAATTATGCAGTATCTAATATCAGTAATGGCAACAAAACTGTATCTAAGAAAGATCTCATCCATAATGTTGAAAGACTTATACCATGTCTGTATTTTCCCCGGTCACTGTGCACCATCCTTGTCAACATCTGAATAATTGCAGGTCAGTAAGGCTAAGAAATGCTGGTGTGTAGAGGAGCTGAGGGATAGCTGTTTTAAGGTTTACTTCTTGCCTCTGGCTAGTGCAAGAGACAACTGTAAAGATCTCTTGTCCTGGACAATAACTATGAGTTATAACATGATAAATAATGTCTCATGACACTCTGGTTTCTTGACACAGTACCTCAGGGACAGACTTTCGTTCCCAAGTGCTTACCTTCTATTCCCTACTTTTCCTTCCACACACATACAGCCCTAAGATCTGCTCTCTACCACTATCGTTCCAGCAGGTCCATATACCATACAGTCCATATTCAATGGAGAAATCCTCCATATTTGTGTTGTCAGTCTTGAATTATTCTGGGTCACGGCTCTGGTTTCCCATCACAGAAGAGAACTACTGGACTGATGACCCTTGCAGGATATGCCCATGGGGCCAGCTCCAGACCGGGAGGGATGTCTTCTTCTGTGCAGGCTACAAAAGCATGGGAGAGTGCCGTTTGGTTGGTCCTTTAGCACAGCTGTATATAGGGGCACACTGTAGGCGAGCCTATAGCCTAAAAGTCTGGCATCAGCTCACGTTCCTAATCCCCCACTTCTGCTGTGCGATGCTGATAGGCAGTGGTTTAAATGAAGCTATCGCCTTTCTACAAGACCACAGGATGGCTACATGTGGCATAAACACATCAGTGATGGAGTGAACAGTCTGAGGTGCAAAAAGACCTTGGTGGTAAAGGTGTGGTCCCCGAGATGCCTTGTGGAGGCCCTTCTACAGCCCCAGAGGGGTTGTTAATAGGACACAACTGGTGAGAGAACTGACTTGCACAAGCCTTCCCCAGTCCAACAACCCTTTTGACAGACCGAACAAAGCAGCACAGAGTTGGTCAGAAAGTAATTTCTCATTTATTTCCACTATACTCAGAGCTCTGCAATTTTTTCAAACATTCTGATACAACTTTGGCAATAGGGTGTTAACTTTTAATAGCGTTATATAAATTGTTTTCCACTATCCTTCTGAGGCAAATACTTGACTATTAATTTTTCCAGCCACCTGAGTAGTGCACTATCAAATTGTCACTATGAACTGAAACAGAGGAGTAAACACGAGCCAACACAAGGCAGAAAATCTTTCTTTGAAGAGAGATGGTGAGGTTGCAGTAAAAGACAGCATGACATCAAACCACTTCTGACAAAGATCTTTAAAGACAACCCCATTTGTTTTTTTAAAGCGGTACATTCCGTTCCAGCCCTCACAGAAGGCATGGGATAGGTCATGCCAGCCCAAACTGTTAGAAAAACATGAGTTTTCCCTGCCTTCTAGTTAGGATGGACTCATTCTTTCTTCCACTCCAACTAGAGAGAAGAATAAATTCCTTGCAGGTGATTAAATGCTATGTGGTGAACCTTGCTCTCTATAAGGAAACATCCCTTAGTAAAAACCAAAAGAAAAATCCTAATTTTAAAGACCCGTTCTGGAGCAGTCTGCAAATCAATGCCTTCCTAATGTAGATCAAACAATGAGCTGTATACTCATGAAAAGAAATTGCATCTGTGCTAACCTTTGGAGGAAAAAGGTGGAACAACAAGGTAAACCTATACTTAATGGGTGATTCTAGGAGCACGACAACTTTACCCAGATGCCTCATTCTGCTTTGTTTGGAATTTGTCCTCTGTGTTCACGTACATACGTTAACAATTAACTTATTTTGTCATATCTCATCTGTTGGTTCAAATACATAAGGGGAAAGACATGCCAAATTGTTTTCATTTGAGCAAAATAGCTGATGCCAATGATGAGCCAAAAATAAGGAACAGACCATGAACATTTTTCAAATGTACTCAGTTACTGATTAACTTGAGAAAATACCAGATATTACCCCTTACAGTAGATATATTATCTAAATATATTGGTGTTCAACCATGGTTACAAAAACTAATTATTCACTTTCCACGTTTGCAACTGCCTTGTAGGTTTATTCAAGACAAAGGCAGGTTCCTACCCTGCTGGCAGGGACATTAAAGGAACAGGCTGTACAAAAGAGAAATGGAGAAACATACAAAGAGGCATGAAATTATAAAAAGCTCAGAGGACCTTCTCCCACTTGTACTCCACTTTGTAGATTTGATTTACATATAAATATCTACCCTTTTCTCAAGACGATACTCTACATGCATTAAGACCTTCATGCCACAGATACCAGTCCGAAAGCGAAAAATACATTCTTCAGTCTTCAGCATCTTCTCTGAGTCAGGAGGTTTCCCTAAGAAACGCTTGCTTCTGACTCAATAACTATCTTCCATTTTCAGCTGTGGATATTTTCATGAGTCTCATCTTAAATAGAAACCTGCCTGTCTGAAAGCTGCTTGCTGCTAATTCACTCTTGCCATTCTTGAGTCTGGGATTCCATACTGCCTGATGCTTTTTGGGGGCATAAAGCACCCAGAGACACCTTGAATTCAGAAAACCATTACACACTGCAAGCTCAGGGTTGCAACAACGGACCAGATGACACCGAAGCAATACAGCTGTCAATCAAATAGAAGGCTCAGGAACAAATGGACGTATGCGGAGGAGAAAGGAGACCTGTGTTTCAGGAAGACAGCCAAAAAAGTGCAACGAACCAGAACTGGTCTAAGATAGATTGTCAGTAGTGTACTACAAGCCTTTGGATTAGTAATTGAGCACTGAAAACTAGGAAGAATTTAATTTCTAAGGATAACAAAGCAAAACTTTGCACCCCAAAACAACATTTCATCTAAGGATATCAAAGCAAACTCCATACATTAGGCCTCACTGTGAAATAGGTTAGCTCTTATTTTACAGCTGAGGAAACTAAGGCTACTATCACACAGACAAAAAACGGCAAAGCCATTTTTCTTATCTAGCTTTTCAATAACATCCTGGTTTAGCCAAACAGCAAGAGCAAAGGTCAGATTAGCTCAGATTTTTTCTGCATTATTTAGCCCAAGCAGTAAATCAAATAAGGGAGTTTCAGCAGGATAAAAGATCAGATTTGAACTGAGGCTGAAACTCTTGATTTTCATTTAGAGAAGACAAATAATTCACCACTGCGTAAGATCTGAGCAGACACGTGTGCGCCGTGAGCACACACACCAGCTGGCAGTATGCAGCTGTGAGCTACTACTCTGGGAGTGATTTTACCAAAAAAAAAAAAAAGATTCAGACGGCCTGTCAAATGGTAGCTGGACACATCTGATGCATTATCACTCTGTGACAAGGTGAGTCAGAATGCACATGGCAGACACGAAAATTAAAAAGATTAACTCTCCGTCACCGAAAGGCTTCTGTGTCTTGGGGTAAGAGAATCCATTAAGGACCAATGGAATTTGCCACAATAATTTTGAATGAAAGTCTGTGAAGAGAAAATGTGTAGTGCTCTTAATTACAATAACTGGGAAAAGGTGCATCACTTTTTTCCAGATGACAGAACCAGTAAACAGTGGAATATTTTCAGTAGGAAAGATTAACTAAGAAAATAACTAAATACATAACCTCTGCTGCTTGTAACCCCAAAGTCATGTAAGACCTACAGAAAGAGAAAGCGGCTTTAAAACAGACTCAAAAATAAAGTCGGAGTAATGCCTCAGCCAACCAGGGTACAGTCTGTAAGCCACGCTTGTACTTGCTCTATTAAAATGTGCTGTTGAGCAGAATTAACTCGTCTAGTTAGGTAAACAGCCACTGGGAAGAGAGAAGCATGAGGACACCACTTCAACTGTTACATGAAGGCAATTTACACAATCCACGTGGCATCGCACATGGTTGGGGTGATAAAAGGTCGGAAACATTTTCAGCTTTGTTTTTTATGAAATAGCCAAGGAGTCATTAAATATGCAATAAAAGTTTTGTACAAATCAAGCACTCCTAATATAAAGAAATAAATGAATAATTCAGTGTCTTTTGTTTTTAAGATCTCTTGATACTTTCAATCATCTATTAAAATACGATTTCTTCCTTAGCAAGGTTAGTAATCTCCACTCCAACAACTTTTCCTTGGGGCTATATACCAGAAGAGCCAGCTCTGGTTTGCAATCAAGATGTCCAGTTATTCCCATCATCTGGCTGCTAAATATAGCTGTTGAATGGCTGCAAAACCCAGCTCCAATGGCCATGTCTTGTTCTCTGCCAACACTTCTTCCCTCTGGTTCAGGAAAATCATGTCACCTTGGAAAGGAAAGTAAGTCTGTTGTCCAAGGATCCTCTCACAAAACTTTGCCGCCTCATCTTGATTTAATCTTGTCAGAAGAAGCTCTAAGTTCATACCTGTAAACACGATATACAAACTTCACGACAGCCAAGAAAACACTGCTGAGAGAAAGTGGTTGCTACAGTCACAGTGTTGGCGCAAGATATTTTAGTGCTATTGGAGATAGTTAAGACTAAAGAAAAGCACAGCAGTAAATTGTTTTCAGTCACTTGCAATCCACTGAGCTTTGTCCCTTAATTATATGTCATATCTGGTGGCCTTCTACATTTGCTGGGGATTGTGGGCACAGAAATGGGAGACTGGAAGTAAAAGAACATAGCAGCCTCTGCGTAACAGCAGCCTCTTCGTTTCCGAGGGACAAAGGAAGAGAACAGAGGTGTCTGTCATGACTTTTAATAAACTCTTAAAGATCTAAGGTCCCGATGGAATTTCACGGGATGTCTCAAAACAACTTCATCCTTAATTGCTATCAGAATAATTTATACAAGAGGCCGATCTGAATCTTAAATGGTGAAATACCATAAAAACTAACTTCCATTTCTTAGCTCAGTTGCTAGAATTCTCTTCAAGGATGTGAGCGTTGATACATGGTTCTGGAAAGAGGGACAAAAGTTTGTAGCTCTTTTTCTGTCCTTTATTTTCCTGCCTCTCCATTGCACGCATAACGTTATGGCGTTGTTTGCTTGCTCTGAGGAACAGCAAAGAGTCTGTAACAAGAGCAATAAAAAAAAGATGAAAAGCAAGGAGTAACTTAAGAGAGATATTCTCAAAGATGCCATCTGGGGTTGAGTATAATAGCTTCATGCTAGTACTGAACACGATCCTGCAAGTGGTCAGAGTTCAAATTCTAGACTCAGGCTTCCCGCAATGTTGAAAAAAATGTTTTCAATCTTTCATGATTCCGTACAAAGAGAGTCAAATATTTTCTTCAGGTAGCATTTCTTGCAGTTCATCTTCTGTGCCTTCTGAAATCTTGGGGGAGAGAGAAAGGGGAGAGCTTTTCTGCCCTTAGCTGCATTCTTAGCTGGACATTTTCAGTGGAAACCCCCCAATAAGCACTGAAAGCTGCACGCATTACAGAGCCTTCATTTTGAGAAATGAACTATTCCCTCCCTCAGGTAGATATGGAAGGGGCTATGAAGGATAATTCCAAAGATATTGGTAGGAAAGAGATCTTTCATAGCATTGATGGGTCATGCCAGGAAAGGGTTGAAGGATTGGAGTAAGAATTTCTGAAAGCTTACAGCTTCATCCTCCTCATACATTTTGGCAGTATTTATAAAGTTTGGATATTAGCCACATCCATCTCGTGTTTAATTGGAGGAAATGTTTGAGACAGGCTGTCACAGAATTTCATTTTCTTTCTCCTGTTTTTCATCCTCAAATAGGAGACCGATCTTCAACATCTGTCTCATTGGGAAGTGAATAATCTGGTGTCTCCCATCTCTCAGATTGGTACCCTAGCTCTTGGGCTGTAGGCTTCTCTGGGAGCAGAGCATTCTCACGTCAGGGCTGTTGACCAACAATCCTTACGGAAAACTTTTCTCCTCTTTGACCTCAGAGCCCTGCACTCATCTGAGTCATAGCACTACTTCAAAAGGAAAGGTGGGGAAGGTACACGTTCTCCAGGACATAACTGCAAGGCAAAAGAGGATAATTTGAATCCCCTGAGACTACAAAACATGTTGAACACAGATCTCCAACTTCCTGAGCAAGTGCCCTGACCGCAGGACTCCTAAATTAGAGGTCAACACTTTTCTCTTCTGAGCTGTTATACAAAAAGCATGAGGTAGGCTCTTAATCTCAAAGTACTGAAGATCAAGCAAAGATTTTGTGGCTGTGAATCACACTTGCCTCACATACTGAACTCAGAACTGCAGCCAAGCACCAAAATCGGAGAGACAGAGAGCATTTCATGCACATCTGGTCCTCAAATGGCCAAAGCTGCCTTCCAAACAGCACGCTGGGTGTTACAAATCCAGCTTGTGAGCCCCGGGGAACTCTAAGTGCATGTTGCGCTGCTTACTTGCACTACGAAGAGCTGGATGTCTAACTTGGGTTTGTGAATCACATTTCCAAAGGCAAGCCTGTTAAAAGTATCTCTGAAGAGCTGGGCAAAAGTATTGCATTTCAAAAGGAAGCTGTCAAGACATTTTTTTACAGTGGTCTTAATCAGAACATAACACTGAGAACCCCTTGTAAGGGCGTGGTAGTTACAAAGTCGCTATCCAAAAAGATGTATCAGTCAGTATCTCTGCTTCAGCTGAATGTGCCTAAAAATGGGCCAACTGTTAACACCCTCCTGCTCTGTTACGTGTACCTTTTAGACCAACAGGCTGATTCCCTATCCTTAGGCAAGATCTAATGCTAGAACTATGACAAATTAGTTGTAGCTGATTAAAAAAGTAAAAAAGTCGAGGAGGGAGGAAACAGTAGAGTTATTTTTTTCCAGGCCTTTCAGTGAATATGCAACAAATTTGCCCGTTCAGAACATTTATTACAGCGAAGTGTCTTGTCCCTTGATTATGCAAATCTCCCTCTCACCATCTCTCATGTATCAGTTCTACCTTTCTATAAATGCCTGACCTGTGCATGATTGCTGGAAAATGATTACCGATCCCGCAGCTGAACCCACAGAAGAGGCACTTTCCTCCACGAGAGAGAGGCATTTCAGTGTTTTGTTGGTAGAACCCAAATGGATCGGACCCAGCCTTACCCAGCACAGCAAAAAAACAGCCTGAAGCCTTGGGGTTTTTTCTTATTTAGTTTTTGGGGTTTTTTTCCTATTTGGGGGTGGGGGGAAGGAAAAAAAAAAAAAACAGCCCAAAGTGTCAGCCAGCTCAATGTTTCCACTAGGTGGAAAGCTGTATTGAAAGGGGCTCTTCCAGTGCAAGCCCCCGTGCAGGCAGGTGGGCTTTCCACTGCTGTCACTGGGTTATTGTAAACACTAGGATTCATTTGGTCATGCTTTACTTGGATTTTTTTTTGTACTACTTAAGCACCTGTCAACGTGGTTTAACATTACAGCTGCATTGCCTGTTGGACACAGCCAGTCGAAACTGAGTGTCTACAACCCTTTGTTCTACTACTTGCAGTTGAGGTAACTTTTTTCTGAAATACTCCCCCCGTTTTCATGTTCTTGGGAATATCTTGTACAGCTCTATATTGTGCCTAAAGTAAATTATTGATGAAAAAACAAGGGACATGTATAGTGACGTTGGGTTGAGGCAGTTTTGTTTTTCTTTCAGTCTCCACTGCCCTCATCTTGTGAGCAGCTCCGGATGCCAGTGACTTCACATGCATCACTAGTCCCACTGAATAGCTCCCACACGACTTTGCTGGTAACTGTTTGTAACACTAGATGTTAACAACAGGAACACTCTGCATACAAAATTTAGGGTTGTCCTCAGAGTCCAATTTTAGGGCCTAGATTAGCGTTGTCCTTGGGATGATCATCCCATCACAGAGACTAGAGAATTTAACAACTGCTGTCTTTGCGTAGAAAATACTGGTTGCTGCTTCCCACGTGCTCAGGAAACGAGCAGCATGTCACAAAGACAGTGATGAGGGTGGCAGCGAAACCCCTGGCGTGGCTTCACATCTAGCCCCTCGCACTTAGGACGGAACCAAAAGAAGGCAAGAGGCTGGTGAGTTCAGAGGGCTTCAGTTTAGGAAGATGAGATCCAGGAGCACAGCCCCATGTGATGGTATTTTCAACTCTTCGTTGAACGTTCACAAAATGCTATGGAGGTAACGGCAACCTAAGGAACTACTTCAGAACACTGAAAAAAGGCACTTCCTCCAGCAATAAACTCTGCTCTCAAATACTATCACGTAAGTAGTGACGAGTTTTGAGGGCAACCTGTGAAAAACACTATACACCCGCACACACAGAGACTGAAACAATACGCTCGCTGAACCTGAGAGTGGTATTTCACCATTTAGGGAGCTTTTTCATTAGTCAACTGTCTTTCAATAGCTAAACTCCATCCTCGCCACCGTTAAGTGTTGCTTTAAAGGAAAAAAAAAAAAAAACCAGCATAGATTCTCATCTCCTTTTCCAAGCAGGCTGAATTTTTCAATCCTAAACAGTTTTATCTTGGCACAGCTATCAGGCTACGATACACATTTCTGGGAAATGTGTGTCACAATCAGAATGCTTACTGTTTCGTTTAAGGAAGAGTTGCACATCTCAATGTGGGGAAAAGCAACTCAGGAAAAAATTGGATTTAAGAGAAAACCAGAGTAAAAACTAAAGGAAACTACTGATTTTGCTGGATGCAAAATTGGGCCCCTGATCCTTCAGTTACACCTATAATCCTGAAATTTTACAGAAGCATTTGCTCGTATACTTATGGGAGCTTTGCAGAACTCAAGCTGACATTTCTATGTAACTGTCTTCTCTAAATCTGCTTTTAATTAATCTATTACATAATCTAACTTCTGAAGAATGTGATTTAGAAAAGCACTGGGCAGCAGCCTCACTTTATTCCTATTAAGTCAATGGTAAAACTCCCCTTAATTCCGCTGGGAGCAAAATCAGCCCCATGCCAAGCCCATTTTCAAAATCGCGTCTTTACAGCTTATGCAATGCGTTCTCTCTACCCTTCTTTAAAGCGCAGACTTCCCTCTGCCGTTATTCCCCCGCCACACACCCCCCTTGTAAAATAAAGTCACGCAAATACACAAACAAAGCAACCTCAGCATCATAACTTCTGGGAACAACTGATCCCACTTTTCTTTCTGACTCTGTGGTTCACATTTCGGAGGAAACGTTTAAGTTTACGGTGCTGAATCGCTGTCGAAGTCTACGTAGGCTCCAAGCGTGTTCCAAAAAAGTTGGAGATAAACCCGTGGGTGTTGGCTGGATTTGCTTTCCCAGTTAAAGTAACCCAGCATTTCATTGCCGTTCCCTGCTTCTCACATCCCCACTGTTTATTGCATTGCTCGGTAACGCCAGCAAAATAATAAATCGGGTGTTTTGGGGTTGGTTTTGGGGTTTTTTTTTGAAACTTTTCCTCTCACGGAAGGCTTGGGGAGCTCGATGCAGCCGTTCGATCCGCTATCAAACACGACTTCGCACCAACACGTGTTGCTTCTTCATTTGCACCAGTGCAGACGGAAAGTCGGATTTTCACACTCGCACAGATATATCCCCTGTCCGTCCTCGCAACAGACGCACCTTACACCTGCAGAAAAAGAAAATAAAATTAGAAACCTGCTTGTCTTAGCAAAGCCGACGGCTCCCCCGGGAGCAGCGGGCAGGGGTCCGCACCCGGCGCCGCTCCGCCCTGGGGCCCGGCGCTCCCGGGTGGGCGTGGGGCCGCGGCCCCCGCCCCCATCGCCGTTGCCCCTAGCCGCGCGCACTCGTGAGCGGGTGCACACGCGTGTGCATGTGCGTTCGTCAGCGTGCGAGCGCCCGCGCGCACCGCGGTGAGGGGCACACGCGTGCCTGCACGTGCGACGCCGCGCGCGCACCTCTGCCTGTGTGTGCACGCACATCCGGGGAGTGCGGGTGGAGGGGAGGCGCGCGCGCGCGCGCGTGTGTGCGCGCGCACAAGTGTGCACGTGGGTG